>JAOTAV010004886.1:0-30806 GCA_026546445.1 Cyclargus thomasi | reverse complement strand
CAGCCAAATCTGTTCTGCCGTTCTTGAGTTATAAGTGGTGTAACTAACACGACTTTCTTTTATATATATAGATTATTCTTCCCTACTAAAAGCAATGAGGTCGTACCTTGAAGATCTTATCGAGCTGGTCGTTGGTATCCCTGACACCGGGGAAGGTGGGTACTCCGCTCAGCATCTCCACGAATATACAGCCCACGCCCCACATGTCTAGAGATGTGCTGTACTCTGTGCTGCCGAGGAGGACGTCTGCAAGAGGTGACGGCGTTTAGTACGACTCTTTGACTAATTTTGTTATATCCAGTCTAATAATATTGTTAATGTTAAAATGAGTTTATTTGTTTATCCATGGTTCATGCCCTAACGATGCGACCAATCGACTTAAATATAGGCTTAGCTGAAAAGATGGAGTGTAACATAGATTAGTTTTGCTTTTAAATTTCTTGAATATTCGTAGTTATACGTAATTTCCATATTTCACGTAAAAAAAGCTGTAGGAAGTGGGACGCGTGACTGTTGCTATTTGGAAAGGCATTAGGATACCCAAATCAGACTCGTATAAGCTTTGGTGTCTCCAGCAGGTTCTGTGGCTGCTCGTCTCTGATGCTGCTGTTGCTGCAACTGCTTCTATTGCTAATGCCAATACTGCTGCTATAACTGACCTGGCGGGCGGTACCACAGCGTGACCACCTCGTGGGAGTACGTGTGGCTGGGCACGGACTTGGCGCGCGCCAGCCCGAAGTCCGCCAACTTCAGCTCGCCGTGCGCGCTGATCAACAGGTTCTGGGGTTTCACGTCCCTGATGAAACAATAGATTTCGTTTCATCACTTCTTGATAAGTACCCTTAGAGCCTGTTTCACTACATCTTGACCACAACTGGTATACCTCGCCTTGGGAATGAGCGCGGCGTCGGGGGAAAGGTTGCCATGGTTACCGGCCGCGTTATTCTGTCAGCTGGCCTTCAACGCTGACAGCGGAAGTTTCTTATCCGTCCTCCGCCCCGTCCCATGTTTCTAGGTGCGGTACACAAGTTGTGGTCAAGCTATAGTTACTAATAAAGCTCTATCTTTAAAACACATAAAATATTGATCAAACATAATATAAGTCTGATCGAATGTACCAGTACATATAGGGCAATCTAGTTAATAAACACCCTTTGCTTTAGGAAAGCCATGCTTCGGCACGAATGAGCCGGCTCTATCGAAGTGATACCACGGCCTCACAAAACTAACATGAAACGGCGTTGTTCTGTGTTAGTTTACCGGTAGGAGCGAGTTAGTTTACCGGTGGCCCAACTTCCCTAATCCCTCTATGCCTATTCCCATTCCCATTTCCTATTCCCTCATCAAGACCGGCAACGCAATTGCGACTCTTTGGATATCGAGTGTCCATAAGCGACGGCAGTTGCTTTCCATCAGGTAACCCGTCTGCTCGCTTGCCCCCTAAATATCATAAAAATAAACTAGATTGCCCTATGTGTGCCCTATACACTCGTGAAACAGAGTTGATTACCCTATCTGTCTCTAAGACTGATTTTAGTCTCACATTGATCGTGCAGTCAACAGTTCTGTTCCTTAAAAAAATCACTGCTATATCAATATAAACTGTCGCTTTTATAAAATTTACTATTAGAGAGCATGCGAGTTTTTGTATCAACCATTGTCAGAATCATTACAAAAACGATAGAGTCGCTAAGAAGCCTCCTACCATTTTTATGAGCACAAACACAATTCCGTACGTCAGAGTCAAAGGCAGATCTTCACATAACGAGATTTAAGCCAGACGAGTCCCCCGTTGAGCAAAAAAACCCGCCCACATTTTATTACGAAGACGCGACACCGGATATGAGATCGCTAAGCGGTTGATTGTGACCGGGTAAACTTCCGCCGTCTGGGCCGGATGTGTAGTTTGTGCAACATATCGTCTACCCTACAAGGGGTACAATCAGTAAGTCTTTCAATCGGATGATTTGTCACTAAAATTTCACCAGGATTGTACCCTTCTATACATTTCGTATCAGATTATTTTGCTGTGAACGTGAACAAAACAAGCTAAATGACGGCTTTACATTAGAGGCATGAATTCACGTCAAAAGTTTGCACATTGAACATGTGTACACCGCGAAAACCGTTCGCGCTTGTTGACGATGCTTCGCGGCACTAATATGCAGCCGTTAACACACAAGACCGCGGACTGTTGTCTTGTGTGAGTGGTGTCGTTGTGACGTGTCGCGATGTGGACGCGACCGATAGTAATACTGTTGTTCAACTACAACATATTCATCATGATATGTTTTATTATTTAAGTATAAATGTTTGCTATGAAAATTGGCCGCGAATGTGCACGAAACTTGACCTTAGCAAATTCGACTTTATTGATGAATATTTAAGAAATAAGTAATTACGATGATCGTCATCGTAATCAATTTAGGCAGCAAACGAACAGACGGGTTAGCTGATTGAAAGCAACTGCCTTCGCCCATAGACACTCGCAACATCCTAAGAGTCGCAAGTGCGTTGCCGGCCATTTATGAGGGAATGGGAATAGGGATAGAGATACGAGATTAGGGAAGTTGGGCCACTGGTAAACTCACTCGCTAAACGAAACACAGCACAACGCCAGTTTATTTTATTTTATTAAAATAGATTTGCTTGAGTTCGCAGTAACACACATTGACATGAACCATGAGCCTGTTATTATAATATGCATCAGGTACATAATACAGTACGTTCAGCCTGATTTCCCATAGGGGTGAGGCGTAGACCTCACCTCAATTTAGACCAAATCTAGCAGACACGTTTGGTGTCATAACCCTCGAAATATACCTCACTAGCTACGCCTGGGAAAATATAGTAATGATGAAAAAAATTAAGATGACGACCTCTGTGGCTCAGGTGGTAAGCCCGTTGGAAGCATAACCCGGAGATCGCGGGTTCGAATCCCGCCGACGGAGCAAAAAATTTTTCAATGTGCCTGGGTCTAAATTTCAATAAAATCCTTTCAGTTGCAACGGTGACAAAAATCCAAAAAAATTATAGGATATTATTTTTGTCAACACGAAGACTTAATACTTCAAAACGATCACAATCTCCTGTAAATAAAAATAGCAAAATCCCAAATAGAATCTGTCTGATAGAATGTCGATATGTACGAAATTAAGACGACAACGAATCTTTTCCTTGTTTGGCGGCGCGTTCGAATCGATTTCACGCACGATACTTTTGATGTGTACTATATTGCTCAGATTGTATCGTCAAAATTCTATAATTATTATAGCTGTACTCTATATGAATATACATAGCAGGATACTTATCAATAGTATGTGCTGTACAAGGTTCTTTTTAGGATACACAACTGACACGGCTTTAGTTAAGGGGCTTTGTCCGCTTAGAGACGATCTATTAAGTACGCGTCACGAATTTCTTGATTTATAAAAAAACCTTCCTCCTTTTCATGTCACCATAGAGACTACCCAAAAAATAAGTCACGCTAATTTCTCGTTTTATAGATGGATCCCCCACCATCTTGTCATTTGCGGTCACATTTGTAGGAGACTCACGAACACACCATTTGCAATTCTAAACCTACAATCACCCTAATATTTCAAATTTAGCGAATCAATTTTTAAAAAGTGGAGGACCAAATTTCTTGTCACACTATGTCACATTTCGTTGACTCCCCCTCCTTTACGTGTGACATAATTTTATTGAAGATCAGAAGTGTGGCGATAGTTATTGTAGATTTGAGCATGGCGGGTGCTCAAGACTTAATTATTCCATATTCCCGCCGTATTTCCCACATACCTGTGCAGCACTCTCCGACGGTGGCAGTACGCCAGCCCCCGCAGCAACTGGTACATGAACAGCCTGACGTTGTGCTTGTTGAGCCCGCCCGGATGCCGCTCCATGTATTGTGATAGGTCCGTGTCCTGGAACAAAATTATATTTTAAACATTCTTTGCTAGTGCTATACAGATAGTTCAACTCAGTTGTGCGCGCGGCATAGGGCCACGTGGTTAGGTTATTCGGACGACGCCGGCCGCGTCACTGCTACATAAATGAAAGTAATTTTTTCTCAAGCGCACGCACACATAAAAGGCCGCGCTCCCAACTGAACTGAACTACCAGTATTGAATTATCAGAGAAATTGATTTATAGGCTGATGGCGGATTTTCCTCATTTGATAGAGTTTTGTTGTCACTGTCGGTTGCGTACCACATATCGTAGATCCACAACTTGCCAATGCATGAACTTCTTTTAAAGTACTTTGCTGATTCGCGGTATTGACATTGCCAGAGATTGCACCTGAAATGACCACAGCACTCAGCAGGTATACGCCAGAACAAGCATGGCAAGCCGGTCGGAAGATCTTCCTTCATGGCTAAACCTGTCCTGTCGGTTACGTCTTCAGGGTCATAAAAAGATGGGTATTACAGAAAAATATCTATGTTTTTACTCTATAAAAAATTCTGTGCCAACAAAGAAAATGAAACCGTGAAGGAAAGCAAATAAGAGGCTAAAAATCAAAATTCCCTGCCATTCTACATTGCAGCATTGGTAAAAACTCATGCATATGTTAGAATAGATTATGCTCCAATGTAATGTGCCAATTTGCAAAGCAAATGATGGTAATGGCTGCTGAGATCGATAGTATGTAAAAGCGAGAAATTCTCCTGTATTTATGCTAATAGATCGTGTAAATTTATTCCCTACGTAAAGTCAAATTTAGATCATTCTGCTGTCACATTTTAAATGTAAAGGCGTAGTCGATACATCGGGATGCACGTCCTTTACCATACAACAGCGCATTTTTAACGCATTTAAGTCATTTTTATCAACTTTAGAGGAGACGAAAAAAACTGTGCAGTGTTTTGCGAAGCCAACCGACTTAAGCACTGTCACTATTTTTTGTTTTACGGCTTTTGACTCGCTGAAATTTATACCATGTGACCAATGATTTGACCTGCAACTTGCAGCTTTATCCGATGGAATTAAAAAGTAAAAACCGCCAGTTTTCGACTTGAGCGGTGTTGTTAGCTAAGGGACGATATTGTTTATTGTTGAGTGATAACGCACAAACACAGATTGCGGCGCAGGAGTAATAATGGATGGTCATCCATCTACATGTACATAATAATATGTAGATGTAGACGTCTGACCATGAAGGGATATATTATATCCCTTCGTATTCGGCTGTTCTTCTTCTTTTTTTATTGGCAATCGAAGACGCAGGGATGCACCATTCTGCAAGATTCGTCTTTTCAATTTGTCCCTTGCCGCTGTCAGCTGTCATCTGTCAGTGTTACTGTCACCTGTCAATGTCAAAATCGTACTCACCACGAACTCGAAGACGAAGGTGAGCGTCTCCCGCGTGTGCACTATGTCGTGTAACGTGACGATGTTGGCGTGCTTCAGCTCCTTGAGCAGCGACGCCTCGCGTATCGCCGTGAATGGCGCGCCCTCCTCTTCTTGCAGTCTAATCTCCTTCAGCGCCACCACTTGTTGTGTTAAACTGTAGATTAGAAATACTATCAAACCACCACGTGATTAATAAACAAATATTATGAACAAACGTTCAGAGTAAAACTTTTGATGCACAAAAAAGTTAAATAACACTACTCTGAAAATCACAAAATCATAAGAATGCATGAGCTCCTTTTTAAGGTTCGGTACCCAAAGGATAAAAACGGGAGCCTATTACTAAGACTTCGAGTTTGACCGTCTGTCTGTCTTCAGGCTGTATCTCAAGAACGGTAATAGCTGGAGAGTTGAAATTTTCACAGGAAATGTATTTCTGTCGCTGCTATAACAACAAATACTAAAATTAAAATAGATTAAATATTTAAAAGTGCCTGTAACATAACAAATATGTATTTTGCTATTTCATTTCCTCGACACTAGATTGATATATTCGACGCGTTAGTCATCGGCACCTAGGTCAAGCGGTTCAACTTCTGGGGCGCCGAAAAAAGTTCGAGGGGCGTAGATTCAAATCCCGTCTCCAACTTTTTTTATAAATTTTAAACTTTTTTATGAATTAAAAACTTTTTATAAAATCAAAACATTCAGAAATACGTTTTCCCAATTTTTCTCTGTACTGGTACGGAATCTTTCATGCGGGAGTCCAACTCGCAGTTGGCCGGTTTTTTCAGTAATATAATAATTATGAAACGTATTATGATGTATAGTTATTTCATATTATTTACATTAATTTGGAAAAATCTCATTACAACAACAATGATAACGCCGAAATCTGCAATAAATCGCTTCCTTTGTTGACTCGTGAGAGTCTCGTGGAATACAAACAATAACACTCTATACCAAGTTTTCGTATGGATGAGAAATTTCGTCCTCATCAGCAATTCAATGATCTTCAGAATTTTTGAGATGATGACGATTTTTATTAAACAATTTTAACTAGACGCGGTTCCGCGCAGTTTTAGAATCGAATTGAGAGTGCTAGTTCAGCGTCCGAAGACGATTTCGTTTCTCTGAAATACTATAAATTCCAGAAAAGTGATAAAAGTAGTAATTTAGCCACGAAAAATTGTCTAATTCCGGTAAAAGAAACGGATTTCGGCACAAAGAAGATTGCGGGTAACATTTTCTTAAAAGTGTTCGTAAGGTACGTGTCAAAATATGGCGGACAGAACGTAGTGATTTTAGATGCCAAATGACCACTTATCATTTAAAAATTTTCATGCCACCATCCGCCGAATGACTATTCGTTATTGCGTATTAAGGGTGCAATAGTAAAATTCTCAAACTACAAGGGAAACAAAAGTCCTGAAGCGACAGTAACAAAGGCGGTATTCGTTACTAGCGGAACGCGCGTCAACGCCAGCTTCGTTAGCGGCACACATTCACATCGTGAATACCCACACGCCTTTTTGTGTTAGGCCTAATGTGTCATATTCATATTAATATTGCGCTTTTCACGCACAGGCCTTTTCTTAAAAAAAAAAAAAATATAATAATTGTGTGTCGCGACTGCCTGTCGCGTTGATCCGAATTTTACTAGTACTTTGACTTCTTGCTTGCATTTCCAATACATTTGGCTTCTCTGCGTGTATATTATTTGGTAAATTACACGGTGTACATTGCCTCCTATTTCGTAGTTTTCTACGAGTAAAAGCGCCCTGGTCATTGTGGCTTTTTATTTTTATGGCAAATTTGGGATCGGCAGCTCATTACCTGTAACCATCAGTGTAAAACGACAAAGGCTACGGTGACCTTTTTTTTCATTGCTTGAAGTGACGTGCGGGTCAGATGCAAGGCTCTCACGCAAACCCACCATTAATAAGTTAAAAAAAAAAACTAGATAAAAAAATACAATTTTGGGTATAGGGCCTTGTTCACGGAAAGAAAGAAAACGCTCTCCTATAAAGATTGCTTTTGCCAATTGCGCCCTTATTCGTAGAGTACGACGATCTACAGCATCCTGGTACCCAAATGTGGAATTCCGCTATACTCACTTGCTATATCCCTTAAATACTGTCGCGTACGAGCCCTCGCCGAGCTGCTCCAGCTTGATGTACGCCTCAGACTTCCCGAAAGGAGAGTCACCCTGATGACAATAGAAACAAAAGTTTGTAAGAGACAAAGTCAAGCTATACTGGTAATTACTACCATTATTATAGCATTTTACATATCAAATCAGTTTAGACGAGTTTATGGAGCATCAAGAATATAACCAATATAGAAGTAATGTGAAACGTGTCCGAAACTTATCAATGTTTTAGCACTGATAAACAACCGCGAACCAACTAACGCTCGCACTAAAACAGTACGCACCAATAAGAGACCTGCGTGTACGTACTCCGATACTCGCGACCAATCAGAGCGCAGTGCCTTTGGGCGGATTTTTTTTCCGAACAAAACTAATAACATTTCCGCTCTTTTGGTTTTATGCTCGATGATTAGCAGTAGTTACTAAACGAACATAACGAATACATAAATTTAAAGGCGATCTCTTTGTTGGCGATAAGATACTATGGCACGCGAGCACGATTATGTGAGGACATGCTGGGCTCTGCTCGCGGATCGTCGTCTTTGATCAACTCGTTAACAAAGTTCTACGAACGATGGTGCGGATGTATGGTGATCATCGATATAGTCTGACTTACATAGGGCGCGTTCAAAAAGATCTAAATGCCGATATCGACCGAAGAGAATTTTTGCGAAGGTGCGGCTCAACGTGGACACAGCCCCAATGACAAATAATAGGTCATTCCATTCATATTGGGTTACACCATTAATCATAGTAATCCTATGATATTTACGACGAGTCTCGGTGACGAATGTATCGCGCGGGAAGCTTATCACTCATAATATATTTTCGTTACGGTACACGCAGCTGAGCGTTAAGTGATCATCCAAAACGATATAATGGTCGGTATTTAATAGATGAAAAACATTACAAATTCGGCCTGACACATTTTACAGAAGAGTGTAACGAAACAGATAATTGTGTAGTTTGTATATTTTATTATGGTCCTATGTATAGAGTATATTGTCAAAGAAGCAGCGCTGAAATAGTTACTTTATCTGAAATTAAATGATGGCCGCAAATCCGTTGCGCTAAAATTTGTTTATCGCGCGGGGCCCGTCTATTTTTCCGGGATAAAAATAATTGTATTTAAAGTTTCAGCGAAATCGGTGCAGTGGTTTGAGAGTGATTACATAACAGACAGACTCACTGTCGTATTTATGATCCTAGTATGGATGAAATTATGGATATATTATAGGCAAAATCATGGCACAATTCACACACACAACAAAAGCATATCCGCCAAAATGTCACCTGCGGGTTCATATGAGCCATCGATTTTGTGGCCGTGCCGGTAGTCTGTAAGCAGTGTCAGATTATGCTAGCCATGTGGACGTTACCCCCAGCCCTAACACAACTGAAGACTCTTCATTATTTTTATTTATGTCGGCCACAAACGTTGTGACCTACATTAAGCTAAATTACCTGACTGGGTCAATAAGACCTGACTCGTTAGCCGAAGGCGTGATGAAAATTTTTCCATTTTTCACCACTCAACAAACGAACCTTATTACTGGTGTTAAAATATATTTTGTACATTTTCTACCTCACATAATAATTGGTTCATTAAAAGTTATAATAAGTGACAAACTTTCCATACAAAGAGTCGTTTGACTTCAACTTGTTTTCGAATTTAATCTTTAATTAAATAAATATATTTTTAAGGTGATTAAAACCTAATTGGTTTGATAAATTTTAATAAAATTTGACAGAGAATACCGTGACCTAAATAATGTTCATTCTAACAACTAGGTACAGACGAAAACAATAATTTACAAAAGTTCGTATAAAAACACGTCTAACGTTCTTCGGCTTCGTTTGTTAAGTGACAAAATTTTGACAGACAGTACACAACCGCTACCGCCTAGATTGACCGAAAGCACTACAGTCTTTTCAGCGGGCCTAAGATGCAAACGACGAGATGTCTCTCTTTCTCGAGCGTAGCCATATTGTCGATATCGACATAATTTATCTCTTTTACCTAACATGCGTACGTCGAGACAAATTATTCGTTCGTAGACTAGCATCGATAAAACCGGAAAAGACAAACTGTACCCTTCGCATAATATCAAAATCTCGACAAAACTCGATAAAAATGTGTTGTCAACTTGTCACTTGCCATGTATGGGTTCGTAGGCAAAAATAGCACAGATTAAAAATGGAACACAATAATTATCTCTAACTTTGTCGATAAACACGAGAAAAAAGATGTGTTAGAGTCAATAGAGAAGAAGAGAAGTATTTTTGTCGATGGAGTATTGTAGCCGGGCTAAACGTTATACATTTCATTATGCTCATAGAAATAGCTATACGGAACCTGAAAGAATGACGGCACATTTTATCTCAATTTCAATTCCCATCGCACAGCGCAGCCGCCTTTGAAAAGATTTTTATAATGGCAACACTTATGCAGTACAAAAATACCTCTTTTGTAGGAAAATTGTATGAATCACGACTGAAGGAGAATAACAGAACAAAAGAATACGAATACAGCTTAAGAATACAGTGGGTGAATAAGCAAACATGTTTACCAGCTGTAAGTGATTAGATAAAACCGAATTCGTTGTATTTCCCTAAAAGGAAACCTTGATTAGCGGACATAATTTAATCTTCGGATCTCGGGCTGTGTGTACAGTGAATTGAATTTGATTTTTGCGGTTTAAGTCTTCCGAATCCATCCTAATGATATAAATAGGAAAGTGTGTTTATTTGTCGTTTGTCGTTACTTACGCGTCCTTACGAAGCAACCAATCGACTTGATTTTAGCATAGACTTAGTTAAAAGGATAGAGAGTTATATTATAAATTTGAATGTTACTCTCCATACTAATTTTGATCTCGAAAAACATAATCTACCCAAAATATACAATTTCTCTGCGATTTTCGAATCACGTGAGCGAAACCGAGGCAGAAGCTCGAATTGAATAAGTTGAAGAAAACATGACAAGGTGAAGGTGACGGATCACCAGATGGAAAGCAACTATCGCTGCTAATGGACACTCGGAACATCAGAAGAGTTAAAGGCGTGCCACGCTTTTACAAGAGAATATGCTCTCTCATTTTGCCGCTCATAATATTATGAAGGTAGAATATTAAAGAGTTTTTATGAAATTTAGGGACAAACTGCAGTCGCCCATGGGCACTTGCAACAGGAGTTGTCAGCACGTTGCTGACCGTTTTCATGAAGATAGATAAAAGGAATTATAAAAGCGGATAGGGAGCTTCGTAATCCTACATCGCACTATCAAAGACACTATCTAAGTCCGGCAGCATACACTCAACATAATAAAATCAATCCACGTGGGCATACAACCTCGCCAGGTCGGAAGATCTTCCTTTGTGGCCACAACGCACCTTCGCACAAACGGTTAGCTAGCTATAAATTAATATTGTTATTAATATTCATCAGTCCACGTCCCACTCCACTAGGATCTGTGCAAGTGAAATCATAACACCACCTACTAGCTAGTCAACAGCGTTTCGCTTTCTTAGTCACGGTTAATATTGATCTTAACTAATGTGGTATTCTCATGAATCGCACCAGTTATCTATCTCCATTCTAGTTATGTATGATTTTAAATGTATAGCATTATTGAAAATTTATTTCTCCATCATAACAAATACTAAAAACAGAATAAATTAAATACTTAAGAGTGGTTCTAGTACAATAAATATGTTTTTTGGTATTTTCTTTATTTTGATTGATAAAATGGACTTGCATATAATCGGCAGTTTGACCGAGCGGCTAGGGTGCCGACTAAGTTCGGTGCGGCCTGGCTTCGAATCCCATCGTCTTATTTTGTTCATTTACTTTCTTAGATAAATTTAAAACCTCTTTATCAATTTAAAACTTTTAGAAATATGTTTTCCCAATTTTTTGCTCTTTAGGTACGGAACTCTTCGTGCACGAGTTCATCACGCACATGGCCGGTTTTTAATAATAATTTCTCAAATAAACAGTTAAAACCTAGATAACCTTGGTCAAAACTTAAACACTCTACAATCCATACTTATATTATAAATGCGAAAGTGTGTCTTTGTGTTCGTTACCTCTTCACGCTAAAACCACAAAACCGATTTTACTGGGTATGGAGACACTTTGAGGGGAGAGGGCATAGGATACTATTTACCCCGGTAAGATGCACAGTTCTCTCGCGATAAGCTAGTTTTGGCGCACCGAGTTGGGGGCATCATCTAGTCTACAATATATAGCTATTGTACTAAAACTGAAAGTGTTTTAGACGTGCTTAGTACATCATCTGTTAATTCGTTCTCGCATTTACACAGTCGTGTTGCATAACCAACACTAGGTTTTTTATTTTTGTACATTTTATATCCAGTTATGTTGATTTTTATTTGATATTATAGTATGACCCTATGACTTGTAGCATAGAAACTACTGATGTTATGGGACCATCCATATAGTACATCACACAAATTTCTTGGTTTGTAGACCCAAATTTTGTCACAGGTGGTCAGGACCCATATTGTGACGTCACAAATTTTGCAATTTTACACCCAGAAATTAAAACCACATCAATATTTAAAATGAGATTAAATTTCAACATTTTAAATGTGATGTCACAAAACTGAGGACCTCCCTCCACCCCCTATGCCACACTTTACGTGTGAGGTACTTTATGGATGGTCCCTATGTTAAACATTGAAAACACTGTGTAAGGTCTGAAACTGAACGCTACAATCATAGTACAACCACACTACTAAACAGCCAAAAAATATAACACTAGTTCCACATTCAAAAGTCTAATTTATTGAATGTTACATAAATTGTTTTATCTCGTACGTATAAGCCTTCGTTGTTCTCAAGATTTATGTTCTATAAATCCGTAGATTGTCTCGTACTGGACTCCTACGTCCAAAACGGGGACAGCAATATTTTATCGCAGTTGTTTATACTGAAATTTAACATGTGGTCAATGCTTAGTATGTTTTCGAATGCGATTCAAAGGGGAATTGGGTTCGAAATTACTGTATTAAAATGTCATCCGTTATATTATCCGTTTATCAAACGCTTCGTCTAAAATTATAATCAGACGTTGTTGTTTTTAAGGCAAACTAAACGGTACCAAAAATTGCATCAAATATATAATTTAGGACGTCTTATTCACAGGCTGTTTAGTGCAATTTAGGTTCAAAATCGGTATGAGTATGTCAGAAATATTTCGAAGTTGAACGCAAGTCCATCGGCATCACACGAGTTCTGAAACTCAAATAGTGTGCCAACCGGCGCGATTTGCCACGATTTGATTGGCTAGATCAGACTACGAAAAGAGAGTTACTAGTACTGTTTAGTGTTTCAGAACCTTAAAAACACACTTTCAACTCACCTGACTTGACTGTCGAGCCATGGTTTAGCCGCAAGTTTCAAAATTAAAAACAGTATACGATTGGCGGGGTTTATACTAGTCGTGTCCTTTCTTAACCTTCTAAACTTTCTGAGTACATCTCCAACTGACCTGGCTGACGGACTGAGTGAGTGACGACTACCTCCATGTAGACTATGGAGTCCACAAATCTAAACAGAAGCAGCTAGAGCAATTATCCACGTTTGGATTGGCTCGCTTAGACTAAACCGTAGAATGTAGTGTTTTAAACTTTTAGAACACACCTCTAGCCCACCGAGTGGCCATGGTAACGACAGCCAATAGATCCAAAACTCAAACTTACGCTTGATGAGATTTGAACGGCATCCGATCATCAGCTGAATGTCACAGACCTAATTTTTTGGGCCACCCATAACAGGGAGGTCCCTTGTTTTCAGGGTACAAGGGGCAGTCGAGGGTAGTCACTGTTCCCAGACTTGTGTCATGGTTTCCAAACTTTCGCACCACACTCCAACTCACCTGGCCGACGGGCTGAGTCACGACAGCCTCCATGGTCCACCGGCAGCGACCGCCGTTTCCCGACTGACTTCGCACGGCACACAATAACACATTTGCATGCGATGACGCGGCTATCGGCGTTATGTAACGATATTACAATGTACAATCGAATCCTATTTATGTGCTCATTTACGTTGATACGGTACGTGGACGTAACTATATGGACGCTGAACTAAAAACGTAAGTATAAAACGTCCGTTGCCTAGTACGTAGAACTGTGGTTCGCACTCGAGAGGTTGCTGGGTGCAATTTCTCACGAATGCTCTTTGCCGTGAGAGAGCCATCTTCGGCGCGAATGGGCCGGCTCGACGGAGAGATACCATGGTCCTCACAGAAAACTGGCGTGAAACAGCGTTGAGCTATGTTTCGTCCAGTGAGTGAGTTTACCGAAGGCCTTACTACCTTACACCTCATTCCCTATCCCTATCTTCGTTCCCTATTTTATTGTTAGCCTTTTCCTTCATCAAAAAGGCCAGCAACGGACTAGCAACGCTTCTGCTGTTACATGTCCATGTGCGACGGTGTAGGTGTCCATCCCCTTCAATCGGGTGACACGTCTGCTCTCTCATCCCCTAATTCTCATAAAAAATAGTTAAGCCCCGGCCGTATATACAGAGGTCAGTTGGCATAATACAATGGTGCTGAGTCAATGCAAAGAAGACATAACACTGAAGCATGAACTGCTAGCATCGAATACATTGTTTCATACTAGTTTATACAGTACCGACGTAAATGAGCATCACTTTTAGGGTTCAGATCGGCTAGCGATTGGCTAAAGTAAAACTGTTGATGCAGCTTGTTCGCGTAAAGTTTCCGGTGTAAACGTCAATACACAACATATACGCCCAAGGACTCTCATAACGCAATTATTATTGACGCACAATTTCTCAGAGCCGATAGAATAAAAGTAATTTTGTCTTTGAATTTGACAGCGGACGATTCGGACATTTCATGTACCAAATTCTAAAATTAGTTTCCTTAGTTGGTTTAACACTGATGGTTCAACGAGTTTTTAAAGAATAATCAACGCGCTACGCAGCACTCGGAATTATTAATTATTATAAGAGAACACAACTTTTAATGCTAAAAAGACTATAAAATATTATAAACGTGACCACGAAAGAGTGTACTATCCACAGTTAAATCACTTTAATAACTGATTTCTTTCTAAGTTAACATCGCTAAGGCAAAGCCATTAAGCCGTTTGTAAATTAATCTTAAGATGTGTAATTCCCGTGTAGACACAACGATAAACCTACGAGGTTTCTCTCGTTATCGAGGTGAAATTACGTTATCTTCACGTAAGTATTACGGGATATCCCACAACAACGAGAACTAATTGCTCTTTATTGTATTTAAACATTGAGATAAACGGTCTATGTATGTATAAGACAAACATTTTATTTAAGTAATATTACCATACGGAAATATTACTAAAATAAAATACACCATCATTCCTTGCAATTTGAGTGTGTCTAAATTAAAAAAAAAAGAATATTACATTAAATTCTTAAAACGTTTGAATTTAAGTTCAAATATCAAATGAACCCAAATGATATATGACAGTAATAAACCTATCACTCGCTGTTATCTGGATCAAAACGACATCTAAAAGCACCTTCAAGAAAAAAAGATACTCTTATTTTTCTCACAAAAGACCGGCAACTCCAGACAGATGGGCAAATATTGTTGACATTGAATTTTTTACCGATTGCTCTAAAAAGGTAACCCTCCATTTGTTTTTTGAGTTTAGTGTGTGTATGTAAATTTCTATGGTCTCTGGTACAGCCTGAATGACTTGAAGGATTTTAATATATGAGTTGTCGTTATATTTCTCTTGATAACGCGAGTGGCACCCAGTATTAAAAAGGTACGTTTAAAATCAACATGGCGAATTTTAAAGTCAAAGTAAAATTGTGAGGTTCCAAATTTTTTTCCTGCCCATATAGGTCAAGGAGTGTATCAAAATGATTATTAATATTGAGGGTTTCAATACTTATTCTAGAAATACTAATTTTTTTTCAATTTCAAAGTTTTAAAAAAATTGATAAAATGCTTTGTTTGCACACCATAACCTACAGTAAACGAGGTGGCTCCTTCGCAACTCTCATTATAACGACAACAATCTTAAGAAAAACTCAAAGAGTACACGCTACATAACAGAGACACAAAGAGAGACTACTAACGCGAATTTTGTACCTAAGAGCAATGAAGCTGGATCGCAATAAAACCTGAATAAATCGGATTTTAAAGCAATTTGATGGGGAGTAATAGAGTTACACTCGTTAATTTGAACCTGCGCTATGATCGACGAAAATTCAGTTGAATTCGTCAGGTGAGGGCAGTAAAAGACTAACAAGTACACTAAAATTAAATTCACACACGCTGTCAAAGACAGGTTGTTTTACTAAATATATTGTTGCGATAAGTTGTAAATTATAAAAATCTTTGTAAATTGTTTTTGACAAATTCAATGAAATATTTTTTTTTACCGATACACTATGAATCGTGAAACGTGAATGAGCATATTTAACATTTCATTATTAATAAAAAATATGAACCTCTTGCACATCACTTTCGTAACATTTTTCACTATATTGGTCATACAGGATTTCACGAAAACTAAACACAGTCCTCAAGTATTTCATAAGGAAGTGTTACGAGAGCTTATTATTCTATTAAATTTCCACTCTGTATACCAAGTTATTCTACTAAAAGTCTCGACGAATACTTCGATGCCGAGCCGTTCAAAGCTTCATACTTCTCTCACAATTAAATTCTTTTCAACGATTTTCTTCACTTCTTTTTAAGATCTGCATTAATTTAAGCTCGGCACAAGTTTCAAGTATCAAAGTGGTAGATATTTATAGAAATACACGATTGATTACGTGATTCTATTTTTAGCGACTTCTTGAGCAGCGAACTTTCAATAAAATCAGTTGAAAATATATAGGGTATAACAAAATAAAGTAATACTTTTGTGTATATATGAGTCATAATTATTATTCATAAAGTTGTCTAAGAATCAATAGTAGCTCGGAAACAACTTGTTTTTTATTTACTTTGTATAGGTAAGCCGCCCAAGGCGTTACGACTTTACCCATACAGAAGTAATTACTTACGCTCGTCGACGCTGGTACTTATTCAGTAAACTCTATACAGGTGGTGCATTATACACAAATTCTAAAGAATTATCCTCCTACGTTACTAAATAATATTCCTCAAATACTAAAACACCAATCAATTACAATGAACGTTCACAAATTACGAGTACGTTTTGAACTATGGGTGAAATTTAAAGAGAGCCAGTTAACGGACCTCCGTCAATTGGTCGGAATGTCTATTGCACATAAGTGATGATCTGTCGGCTGAGTTTGACGTAACTCGACCAACTTAGATCCACGATCTGGCTCCGTTTCAGTCTCCCTGATTGTGCCAACACACACGTAGTAGTCTAAGTGACGCCCTTACCCTGGATATACGCCCTCGTTAAAAGTTCAGCAATCAGCCCGGAACTGGGCGAAACGTGACATCCTTGTACATTGTATATCCACTGTAACTAGGGTTACCAGACAAAAAAAAATCCGGAGAATGGGACTCTGGTTTTCATAAAAAAAATTGAGATTTTTCTGCAGGTTATTTTTTTTAACAAACCATTCGAAACACATTATTTACGTTTTTACAACCTTTAACCTTGAAAATGTACTGCATTTTTAACCTAAAAAGGCTGAGATTCGCCAAGCCCGGTCGCAATCCTGAGAGAAGATAAAAAGTCCTGAAATATGTTAATCCTAACTAATACTTTTCTTTTAATCAATTATTAAGTTATACAATATTTATAGCTTAAGACAAACGATAATATTATCTACTTATAGTAACGACTCACAGCCATGAATAATTGTTTTGCAGCGTCGGACGAAGGGTTTGTTAGTAAACTATTAAATAATCCAACATCGTGTTGATTTAAATTAAGAGACAGCATAATTGCATGTCTCTCTTGTTGAATTCGCGAACATTCCGTTAGAAGATGATGAACATCCTCCACTACTCCACAAGCGTTGAAATAATTTCCAATCAAAACAACGTTCTTATAAACAACATCATTTGCAAGTGACAATTTAATTTTCTTTCCAACTTGGGCCATCCATCACCGTCCACGAAGTTAAGATTAGCCGGAAGAAGAAAGACCCATCGTCATTATCCTCAAAAATGACCGATTTTACATTCCACTTCTTTAGGGACAGAACAGCGACGTGAATCCACATACAATAAACAACAAAAAGCCCCGTTTTCTCATCCGATTACTGTCCAGAGCATACAATTCTTAGATTTACGCTTTTAATGGCTTAAAAACTGCGAAATAATCATTATTATCTAAATAGGTTTATTCGCGTTTTAGCTAAATGTCCAAAAACTGAAAATTCGACCGCAGGAACCATTGCAATTTAAAATTTTAAACATCAAGTTTGTAGAAATGGCTATTTAAAGCCCTTAATTTTGATTAATCTACTCGATCTAAAAGGGCAGAAATAAAATTTTGGAACCTCACAATTTTGACTTTAAAATCCGCCGTTATGATGTCAAAATTGTGAGGTACCAAAATATTTTTAATATACCCACTACCCAGTGTCACTTGCCTTATTAAGACAACCGTTTAGGCTGCAAACATTTTTACATACATACGTATATATAATATGCTCTAGAAAAACATAACGCATACTGGCGCAGTCGGGTAAATACAATGGCGTGTGAATTTTATATACGGGATAACACTTTGATGGCACACGTCGATCGACTCAACGTAGATACATATGGCCGGAAAATAAAGATCTGTCAAGTCGTTGAAACTGTAGCAGGGATCATAGAAATCTTACATTCATAGCTCATACACTTCCCTTTCGTGGCAATCTGGTAGTAAAAAAAAAAACCACTGAAGTCGGTCTACTGGTACGTTGTGTGTATTGTCGTATAGCCGGGGGTAATGATGCGTCAATGCGAAGTGGACATTTGGGAGCACTTGTGTTTTGTCATCATGTTGAAAGCGCTACAGTATGGCGTTAACAATTTATCACATTTGGAGTGCAAGTATTGTGCGGCTATCCTTATCCTTACTTTCTTATCCTAATTAATATTACGTATGGGAAAGCGTAAATGTTTATATGTTTATTTGTTCTTTCTTTACGCTCAAACGAACATACCAATCGACTTTATTATTGACATAGACTTAGGCGAAAAGATGGAGAGTCTGGTCTTGAAAACCATCATGTTTAGAACGTCCTTGGTCTTGTGGGTAAGAGCTTTGGAGCACTCGAGAGGGTGCAGGTTCGAAACCCGGTGGAGGCGTGTACCAATGAGACATTTTCCGATCTCAAGTACATAATACGCATGCTCATTGCCATGGGAGAACCACCGGAGTGAAACAACGGCCTCACAGAAAACTGGCGTGAAATGGCATTGTGCTGTGTTTCTTTCAGTGAGTGAGTTTCCATCATCATCTCATTCTCTATTACCTCATAAAGGCCGGCAACGCACTTGTGACTCTGTTGTTGTTACGAGTGTTCATGGGCGACGCACAATTGCTTTTCAACAAGTAACCCGTCTTCTTGCTTGCGCCCTAAATACTATAAAAAAACACTACAATTTACCATCCAGTTACATTTTAATGTAGGCAGTACGTAGTCTGTATGACTTCTTGAATCATCGTTGATTTTCATGGGTATTTGAAGATATATACATTATACAAGCCTTAAATAAATAATGAATTAAAAAAATTAAAAAGCCTTAAATAAGTCTTACACAGACTTAAATAAAAAAAAATTACAAGTTAAAAGTTGCTTTAATTTGTTTAAGAGCCTGTTTCACCGCTTACGGATATAATCTATTCACAACTTTACTTGACAGATGTTATATGGAGAATCTGTCTAAAAAGTCGTGGATAGCTTAACAAAAGCTTTATCAGTGAGCGGTGAAACAGGCCCTAAATATAGCTACTGGACTCTATAATTTAATTTCCTGTCGGCGCGGCGTTGGAATTAAGCTTGCAAATTGCCTGACATGACGACTTTTTTGCAGTGACGGCCGTCCGGGCAGCCAGCACGTGACGGACGAGTTCACGGTGGACTGGGGCACGTACATGTCGTCGCGTAACGACGTGGTGTACGTGAAGTTGGACGTGGCGGGCGCGAGGGGGCTGCCGCGAGCGCTGCTCCGCGGCCGGCTGGGCGGCGTCGAGGTCGCCGACCAGCTCGCTGTTATTAGGTATGCTTGCCTCAGTCTCAGAAAAAAACTGGGAAAACTGGGAAAACATCAGGGAATTTCATTCATTGACAGATTGCAGACCTAAGTGATTTGGTCACGTTACATCGACAGATCACCATTTAGCCTCTTTTCGAATCCATACGGTAGCTGCACAGTCGCCGTGTTGCGTTAAGTAGCGTCTTATGTATGAAAAACTATGAGAGCAACTATGACGTCATACTCTGAGCAATTCACGTTGGTCTGTCCACTGGCTATGAATCATTTTCCTTGATGATATGCGAAAACTTTAAATTTTTTTAGTTTAAAATTATAAACTGTTCCGTACAAATTAACGTACGTTTATAAAAGTTAGAAAATTATTCAAGTACACGACTACTAAAAGTGTAAACAGAATTGTTAACTGAAAATATTTTCTTGTATCGAAAAGCTGCGACCTACGTTTGTGCTTGTTGAATTATTTCTTTGATCGTTATCGTTGAATTAATTTATACCCGAAGTATATTCGTTGGTATACAACGCACCATGTCGCGATAATAATCAAATTTTAAACGTAAAAGTTTTCCTGAAAAAGCAATAATGAGATGATTTATGCGGACCCGAAAACGAAATTTATCGTTGTGCGTGACCACCGCGGAACTCACGACGAATCACGACCGACATAAATTTATGGCTGTCATAATTGTTGTATGTATTATTGATATAAGTTGTAAACTCTGTTTAAAGTTTAATACATCATAAATCCAAATACAATCTACAGCGTAAAATATACACATAGCTATGTAATATTATGTATGTTTTGTACAGTATATAGAGTTTTCACAGTATAAGCTAAAATGTATGGTATACATTAAAGCAGTTCGTGTGTCCGTTTCTCGGTGTGCTATGTTTATCACGATATAACATATTTTGTACTACAACATTATTAACGTAACACCTGTCCTGGCTCACTTAGTAAATCTATATATTATAATGATGCCAAAATTGTATAATAATAATAATTAGACTGTTATTAGTTTCGGTTTGTATTTCGTGTCTGACTTTTAATATGATGTTAAGTACTTTTATAAGACTGTACAAACCG
The DNA here is from genome assembly GCA_026546445.1 of Cyclargus thomasi. Taxonomy (NCBI): domain Eukaryota; kingdom Metazoa; phylum Arthropoda; class Insecta; order Lepidoptera; family Lycaenidae; genus Cyclargus; species Cyclargus thomasi. Next base: position 10,019 of record JAOTAV010004886.1, on the reverse strand, counting down.
ATGCATGTTTTAATTATAAAAATCTCTTACAAACAATCATTTGCATATCGTTTACGGGCAAAACATAAGCCTATTGGTTATATTTTGTAACACCTACTTCTATCGTGTTTTGTGCAAATAATGAAATAATGAAAAATTTGAATCTTAATATTCAATTTTTGGCACCGACTTCAACAGTATGGAGAAATCGTTGAATTTTAGAAGAAGTTTCAAAAACTCGCTTTTGACTGAAAGTCTAATATAAAAAAAGATTATTTTTCTTGTAAAAAGTTTTCGAAGTGAGTTTCATTAGCGCTGTAATGAATTATTAAGATTCATTTTCATTTCGAATTCTGTTTACGAAAATGTGCCACGGTTGCATTTGTAAAATATTATGTAGTAATAAAGGTGGTAAACGACTCTGTAGCTCACTGAATTTAATTTTTCGTACTGAATCTTTTAATTGCACGCTCATCTCAATTTACCGGCTTAAAAAAGAGAAATTTAGCACAGGCGGGGTATCTGCGGTGTTGTTGATTCTACGAAGTCATTAATGCTGGTTTCCGAGCTTTTTTAACCGTATCTTTTCACTAGCGTATTAGTTTTCTCATGACTTTCAATCAAAGTGATAACTAAGGTGTACGTCCACTGCATCGGAATCGGAGTGTTTTATCGGTGCACTTCTGTGAAAAACTCGGAAACTGGACATTAGGATAAATTTCTATTTGCAACGTGATGTGCATACGCATTTTGGAATTTCCTTAAATATCTCGACAGACATTACTTTTCAGGGTTCCGTACCTAAAGGGTAAAAACGGGACCCTATCACTAAGACTTCGATGTCTGTCCCTTCGTCTGTCTGTCTGTCACCAAGCTGTATCTCAAGAACGGTAATAGTTGAAATTTTTACAGTATAATTGTATTTCTGTTGCCGCTATGACAACAAATTTAGAGTAGCTCTCATACAACAAGCGTTTGTTTGACGGCTTCGTACTTTTGATACTAGATGGCGCAGCAGTACGTCTACATCGCACTATCGATGCTACGCAGTGACACTTAAAAGCTGTTTAGCTTTCAAAATGACATTTTTTCAATTTTTAGCTCTTTACTAGTACGGAATCCTCCGTGTGGGAGTCCAGCTCGCACTGGGCCGGTTTTCTTTTGCTCAAGACGCATATCACCTGAGTTTACTACGATAATAAGGGGATAACGTGTTTTCAGATATTTACTGGAGACGTTCAAGTTTCTGGACGTGACGCGGGTGGCGGTGTGGGGTTGGGGGTACGGGGGGTATGTGACGTCGATGCTGCTGGGCTCGCAGCAGGCCACGCTCAAGTGCGGCATCGCCGTCTCGCCCATCACAGACTGGCTCTACTACAGTGAGTATCCTATTAGCACTATAAACGCGTTAAGTATACATATAATATATAATATAATATATCTATGGACTCTTCACACCACGTCAGTCTGGTCCCGTGCTAAGAACCCGAGGGACTTGTGTTACAGGTACCAGACAACGGAAATATATTTAATACTTTTTATACTATACACATATTTAATAAACATCCAAGACCCAGGAACATTGAAAATTGTTTGTTCCGACGGCGGGATTCGAACCCACGACCTCCGGCTTAAGCTACCAACGCGCTTACCAACTGAGCTACAGAGGTCAACAATAATAATAATATAATAATGCACGTTTGTTACCATTTCACCTAGGGTGTATTGATACATACTTATTTTCTTCTATTTGTCGCTAGTACCAATAGTTGTTAAGAACCTTTCGACATCTCATTCGTTAAAATCATCACTTTAGCTTGACCACAACCTCTGTACCTAAGTATACTACCGCCGTCAGAGTTGACGGCCGCCTGACGAAGTAGTGCGATCGGTAACCATGGTAATCATCCTCTGCCGCGCCGCGCTCATACCCAAGGCCAGGTTTAGCTCTTGTGATAGATAAAATATCACCCTTTCTTTGGTCTTCTCCGTCATCGGATAGTAAAAATAATTACGTATTTTTTTAAATATTACTTTATTGCTTCATTAATTCCATTAATCGCTACGTAAATGCATGAAGTATTATGCTGCGCTAAAGTATAAGCACTTACATCTTTGGACCTTTCTAGAATCAAGATGTATAGCTTTTCAACATAAAACTTCAAAGACTTAATTTTACTGCGAAATTTATTTATTTATTTTATTTACCAGTTTATTGTACACAAAAACAATTAACAAGAAATATACAATAAAAGAAAAATGACACAACAATTTATTCGCTACATCGCCTTCCAAAAATATTTAATGAGCTAATAAATGTTTCTTGTATATAACTTGAAATGAAATCTAAAAATACAAAAACAGTGCATACAATTAGCTAATTCATTATAGATAATTCGCTAAAATATTTTCTAGTACGGTTAGTTACATCGTTCTGCATCCAGTAAACTTGTATTTTAAAAACGGAATCCGAAAAAGAACAAGTCCCCGTGTCCTTTCTAAATATTTGATGCCTTGCTTTCAATTTACCTATGCAAACTCGACCTTACAGTCAGTCATAACAGGCCCTAAATCTACATTTTCACCGTATTCCCTTTCATAAAATATAAAATGTCAAATAAGGAGTATCATTGAAGACATATTTTCTGACCGAAAAGGAAATTCCACTGTAGGTTAGGGCCTTTATACTAGGCTTTTAAAAGAAAGGTAATGTTTTAAGGTATTTACAAACTCAATTGGTTTACTTTTTTTTCTAATGATATTTAGGGGGCGAGAAAACAGACGGGTTATCTGATGGCAAGCAACTGACGTCGCCCATGGACACTTGTGATATCCCAAGAGCTGCAAATGCATTACCGGCCTTTATGCATGAATAGGGGATGGGATATGGGGGTTAGAGAAGTTAGGCCACCAGTAAACTTACTCACTAAACGAAACACAGCATGACGCCGTTTCACGCCAGTATTCTATGAGGCCGTCACTTCGGTCGATCCGGCCCATTCATGGCATAAATGTTTTTTATAATTATTACTTAATTGACTTGTATTTTTTTTTGCCTGCCAAAGACTAAATAAGTGAACTGCTTATCTGATTATATCATAATATTGTAATTTATTTTTAAGCTAATTAATGATATCTGATTCTGAAACAAAATACATATATTATCTACAATAACAATATATACTGAAGAGTTTGTTTGTTTTTGTCCTAATCTCAGAAACTACTGGCCGGAATTGATTTTTTTTATGTCGGTTAGTCCATTTATCGGGGAAAGCTATAAGCTATAACATCATGCTACGACCAACAGGAGCCGGGAAGTAATCAAAAACGTTTGTGCAAATGGGATAATTTATAAAATGTACACGCGAACATAGTAGCGGGCAACAGCTAGTGTATCGTAATCAGAATGTTATGCCGCCTTTTTGTTTTCTTGTAACTGCTAAAATTCGTAAAAAAATTGTGACAAAGGATGAGATGATTTAGTTGGATGGTTTTCTTCTATAATTTTTTAAGGTTTAATTCTTTGAGGCGCGTATGTCACTGAATATATTTTTGGTCTTCTATTAACTGATCATTAAAAATAATAAGTCTAAGGAAAAAATAAAAAATTTTTTAAATAAATTTTAGTTCACTCCTTGTGCCTTCGCCTAATTGGACCTTTAACAGAAATGGAGAGGGATCAGGCGCAGGATTGACATTTTACATGGGAATCAAAATCATTTATTTCTGAGCACATTTTAAGCAAATGTTTTCAGAATGTCTACATGTTGACCTACCAACGGTTCAGGAACTAGCCGTGCGAGAAGAACCGGCGCGGCGTAAGAATCTTTTACCAAAAATATAGGATAATTTTTCTTAAAAAAAAAAAGTATGAAATAGACAATTAGGATGTCCAAAATAATTGCACAGCTTAAAAAACCTAACATATTTAGTTATTTTTAATACATGATTCCCACAACTCCAGAAAACTTCATTTATCGCGCGGGAACCGAACATTTTTTTCGGAATAAAAAGTAACCTATGTCCTTTCCCAGAATTCAAAATCTCCATACCAAATTCCGGCAATGTCGGTTCAGCGGCTTAGCCGTGAAGAAGTAACAGACAGACAGACACTCTTCCACATTTTTAATATTAGTATAGATTGAAATTCAATTCTATGCTGCAAGGTGAGAAAATCTTCAAGTGTCGTCTCGGTGTGAAATATCCCTAACTTACCAAAATATGTCAAGTAGTTCTCAACAGTACTATGTTGGGCGTTATGTTAGTCTAGTGTCAGATCACACAGAGATGGACTGATGTCTTTGCACACACATTGTTAGTATACATTGTAAAGAAAGTACCTCTATGTACGCGTTATACACAATATAACTTGAGTTAACAACACGTAAAGGCGTATATTTTCCCGGCGTATAAAGATCCCTGTGAAAATAGCAATGCTAAAAGTGAAAAATGTTTTTGCATTTTTTTTTTTTGAGAAAAACCGCTGAGTCGGTTAGCGTATCGTTGACGTACGTAGTAGCAGGGTTACGATATCGTAAACGTGCTACGCCGTAGCAGGAGTATGATATTATCGTAGACGTACGTTTTCTGTAGCAGGGCTACGGCATCGTAGATGTGCTACGGTTTTAGTAGCAGGGCTACGATATCGTAGATGTGCTACAGTTTTTGTAGCAGTTCTACAATTCCATAGATGTGCTACGGATTATAGGAGCAGGCCACAATATCGTATCGTGTCGTAGACTATCGTAGACGGTGAGAATCGAAGCCGCAACTCTTGGCACAGTTATTTACTCTACCACAATGAATTTTTTCATTTAAATGTGATAGGATTAATTTTAGATTTTGGATATTCATGACTTGAATGTTTTGTGTCTGTAAGATACAAGGTACTTAACAAATACCCTTAATGCAAGGCATTAGATAAGTGAGTCTTTTTATTCCCTTGTATCCTTATTTATCTACGGACCTAAATCCCCAACTACGTAAAAAGGTCACCAAAGGGCGCCGTAGGGTCACGGAGGTGAATGTGTTGCGGAACATCAAACATTGATAGAAACCGTCATTGGACTCGCATGTTACCGACTACTTTTTAACCGTATTCCTTAAAAAATACCACCTGTCAAAAAACTTCTAAACATAATTTGTAAATCGTTTGGAAAAGTATAAATCTTTGTAGTTAAAAAAAAAAGAATTGATGATATTTAATACAAGGCTTAAACCCACAATTATTTTTTTGTGAAATTAGGAGGCAAACAATCAGATGCGTCACCTCATGGAAAGCGACTGTCGTCTATTGTCTCTACAGATAATAAGGTAAGTCTTGCAATATCAAAGGAGTTGTAGATGTGTTGCCAGACTTATTTTATGGAATAGAAAAAATATGATAGTATTTTCGTCTAGAAAATTCTGTTCAACTTCTAGTCTTTCTCGATAGACTCCATGGCACGAAATCCCCATTCCAATAATAATACCATCTCAAGGAGTCACGAAAACATGTGATTTACCTTTATAAGCACAGACAAACGTTAAAGATACATATTTCTAGCTTTTCAAATACCCCGATCCCCTTACTTATAAAAATATTTATGTAGTGCATAGCTATTCAAAGTTCGCCGTCTTTTTTTGGAAGTTTTTTCATTGAAAGTGTCACATGACAAAAAACAACAGCTAACTTTGAAGACTTATACAATGTTTGAATATAATTATTAGTAACGGGGTTACAGTTTAACTTCTAGTCATAACTAGCTTTTACCCGTGTGTCCGTCTGCGTGAAACTTTTTAAGTTATCCCGTTTTTATAACATTTTTCATTACTGCTCGGCTGAACGTGATGTTACATAGATGTCTACTAACCGGAATCATAAATAATTTTTCAATTCCGGTCAGTTAAAAATTCATGAGCTTAGCGCGTTTAAACAAGTGAACAAACTCATCAGATTTATATTATTAGTATAGATAAAGATTATATTATTTTAATATATTATTTTCTTACAAAGCACGGAAGCAATGGAGCAAACAGCTCGTCTAATAAAAAGCAAATACCGTTTACCGTAGATATTTGCAACATCAGGAAGACTCGCAAATGCGTTGCCGGCCTTAAATATAGTACACTTGTAAGATCTTAAAATATTTTTGAAGAATAGGACTTTCTACAAAAACTTTCTGTAAACAAATATTTTCTTTGTTGTGCCGCGGAAATTTCTAACCCCGACAATCCCTCTTACACTTGTGATGCCTAAATATATTGACAGATTGTTCTATATACCGTGCTGGGTATCTATTGTCAGGATTCTTAAAGAAACAAAACGTTATATAACCCAAAACTAGCGAGACAACGAGAATTTGTATAAAAAAATACAGTTAAATTTTGATATTTTAAAATGCAGTGAATCTCGTGTGAAGTAGAATTAGGTTAGTAATAAAACAAAATGAAATTCAACTCACTTTAGATCATTCAAATGTATTTGTTTAATTATCTAACAATAATAAGCGGATTTTAAATAGAATATAATTTTACTTATTCTATCTCTTCGCAATGTTGCTCAACTTAATAAAAACCAGCACAGCAGTTTTCATTGTCATGCAGATAAATTATACGTTTAATTCCTCTTTGTTGTGTTGGTGTGAGACTGTAGGTGGTGTGCATAACTCGGTAATAAATAATGGCAGTAATCCTTGATGGGGACGGATTGACCGCGATTAATGTCGAGTGACGATCTGTCACACTTCGACTGTCAATTTGACACTCGATCAAGTATGATCGACGTCAGTGCAGCGATGCGCCGAATATCGGCAAAATACTGCCAGGCCAGCCACGTCCTGTCATTATTAACATCATTGTTGTCTTTTTAATACGTTGTCTGTAAAAAAAAAAATTACTGCACGGATATTAAGAATGCACCACTACCACGGTATGTTATTGTGTAAGTGCAGCTGTATTGTTCTCGACAAAAAAGGATTACAACAATAAAATGCGCAGATAAAGAGTACGCTACAGGTGAACACGGAGCCCGAGGTTCAGGACACGGCAGACGTTCGCGCTTTCAGCCATTGCGTTTCGACGACGAAACGAGAACATTGCCACGGCGAAAATACGAAAGAGTTACCACACTTAAAAATAATTGCAACACCCGTATGACCTTCCGCATACACTAAAAAACAACCGTGGGCCGACCCCAAAATGGCGAGTATGGGTGATGTTTAAAATGCACTTACTGCCTTTCAGCATCGCGCCGCCTCCGTACAACAGTGCAGCTCGGAACAAAGGATCTGCCCCCACCCTCGCACAGATAAAAAATACAGAAAAAGAAGGAGAACGCTCCGTTTATGAACACTGCGTATTTGTTTTTTTTAATGGGACCACAATTCGATTTCGCGAAATTTTTTTTTCTAGGACCACGACCTGCGGGTCCTTTGTTCGCGGGTTCGAGAGCCGCGAGGCTCGGAGCGAGCGCTCGCCGCGCCGTGGATGTTTACAAATCGATTAAAACTATTTGAAAATGAATGCTTTGTTTTAATAAAGGCGATTCCCGGTCAACGCACCGTCTCCGTGCTGAGTTCGCGACACACTAAAGCCTCTGCAGGCTTCGGGGCCTGTATGCATTGATTAGGCGGAGCTCTTTCGCTCTCTTCGTCCCTTTTCCTCCCGCGTATCTGCCGTCTCGCTCGCACGCCAGACCAGCCGTTAGAGCGGCGAATTTTGGCTTTGCGAAAGCTTTGCGTTTCTCAAAGTTTCGTAAATTGTACTGTATATTTTTTTATCGATTTCCTGTTTAAACGGAACTGTCAAAGTCAAACTCATTACGGAATGCGAAACTTTTGTCCAGTTTAAAAAGGAGGAAATTGTCGCCGACGCTGTTGCATAATGATATTGCTCGGTTTGGGTATTATTCTATTGTTAACGTCAATTTGGAAAGAAATAATCAAGATTTGTTGTAAATGAAGATATTGTCTGAATCGAAATTTGACAAAGTTTTACATTGTTGCTGTATATTTTTTACAAATGAAAAAAAAACAAAACTTTCGTTTTATCTATAGTGTTGAAAATTTTAATGCCACGATCAGAATTGGCATAGTTTATTAGTTATATCGAAATATATTTAAAACATTTTAAGAACAATGCTCAAAGTTTGAGCACCACTGTCTTACGCACTGATTGCTGCATAACATATTTTAATGGCCCCTCCGACAGATGTAGGCTAGACTATATTAAAGTCTGTATGTAGGCTAGGCTATATTTCATAGGCTATATTTTATGAGATAGTCCGACATCAAAAAAAGTTTTTTTAATAGAATCATTTTTTTTCTTTGTACATAATTACGGATTTGTATTTTTTCAGTGTAGTATTATTATTAAATACACAGCTTTTGGTGCCGTCTGCTGCACCTGATGTTTGAAGGTGTTTTCAGAACATTAAATAAATTTTATTTTCCAAAAAAACGAATGGAAAATACAATCATCTCTCTCTCTCTTCATAATTGATGTTCTCTGAAGTATTTAGAATTTAAAGAAAAATTTTCGTCGTGACAACATGAGTAAAATATTTTAAATAAAGCAATTTTCGGCGTTATAACATTTATAAAATATTATTTTCTTGTAGAATAATATAAAGCGTCCTAGCTGTAGTTGTAATTTAAAAAACCACAGATGTGGTAAATTTGGAAAACGTGAGATTTAGGCTTAATACAATTCCGTAGATAATCGTAGCACGTTCGTAGCTCTCGTGCTACAAGCGTAGCGCGTAGCAATTTCGTAGCAGCAGCGTAGCACGTTGTAATTTTGTAACAGCAGCATAGCGTATAGTAGGGTAGCCCAAGAGAGAATTTCGTGATAGGCTGAAGTGCTTTATATAAAGCGTGTGCTTTTTCCATTAATCTATTTATGATGGTATAAAATCCGTTTTTTTTATTTATTGATAAAAAAAAATAGTTTCATGAACTGAAATGTCATCGAGATCGTCAGATTTAGATAGGGAAGGGAAGATAAGGAATACGTCCAAGAAGGATGTAACAAAAGTAAGTGATAAATCTTTAAGGATCGTATATGTCCCTGATATAGAGTTCACTATGAAAGTAGCAGCGCTGAAAGCAAAAAAAAAATTCGTGATTAGTTTGGCTAAGCACCTGAGCGACATGAGTTTGCTCATACAAATCATTTTAAAAAAATCATTTCAGCGCTGCTACTTTTACAGTAAACTCAACATCAGGGACACATACGATCCTTAAAGTTCTATCACTTATTTTTGTTACACCCTGTATAAATCACAGATTTCGTAAAAATTAAAATAAATTAAAGAAGCAAGTTGTTCCGACCGATTAGGTGTTATACTCGGTCAGGCCGAAACCCACGTGATACATTTCAGCTGTCGTGTGTATACCGCCGTGTTTCGAAAACTTCGATAGCGCGATGTAGGATTATTACGCTTAATGTGGGTACCGCCACACTAGTAATATCACGATGTGTACTCCACGTACACTAGTGTAGGAATTTCGTAGTAGCGACGCTGTAGTGATTTCGTAGCAGCCGCGTAGCGCGTAGCGAAGTTGGAAAAGCGCGGATAACTATCTCGTAGCGATGTCGTAGCGCGTAGCAGCTCCGTAGCATTGGCGTAGCATATTCGTAGCACTAGTGTAGCACGTAGTTATTTTGTATTGTCTTTTCTTTCAAGATTGCCGGTATGGTTCATTAACCTTCTGTCAAATTTCTATACAAACCGCGATTGTCAACAACAGAGTGACATCACAACACTTTGTTAATAACCGCGTTTTCTATGGAAATGACAAACTTATTTTGTTGTCATTTCCATACAAAACGGAATGACAAACTCTTTCAAAAAAAAAGGCAAAAATATTAACATATTTGATAAAATATATTGTAATATTTATATGAAAAAATCTTCGTGTAATGAATTGTTCACAATCACACGAGAAGTTATAATCTTGTACGTACTTTTCACAAAAGTTGCATTTTGACGACCTCTGTGGCTCAGTTGGTAAGCGCGTTGGTAGCTTACGCCGGGGGTCGCGGGTTCGAATCCCGCC
>JAOTAV010004876.1:0-30810 GCA_026546445.1 Cyclargus thomasi | reverse complement strand
CCCGCGCCGGATGCTCCCACACTGCCCTATTTATAAGTTCAACTTCGGTCGCTTCGGCTTCAAACAGTTATAACTGCATCTAACGTTGTTTACATTTCGCGTCTAGACCCCGCTCACTGTTGCCGGAACGTTTCTTACACGGATACAAATACGCAAGTTGATTCGAAACGACTTTAGCTATAATATATTTAAAATGTTATAAAAACCCCACAAATGGTTGAAATGTAGAGCATACTCTACATTTTACATGCCATTTGCCATGCGAAAATCTATTTTTAAAATAAAAATATAAATTAACAGTTTACTATCTATGGATGGCGTATCTCTGTATTTACAAGCGTTTATAATACATCAATATCAAAACGTATAATTTCGTAACACACTTGAATAATGTTTACCAATGCGATAGTGCTTACACGTAAACATCGCAGTAAGTCATCATGCACACAACACAACTGCAGGCCCAACGCCCAAGTCGCGAGTGAGCAGCCCTACTCCCAAACGGCACATTCAAACCTTCAGACTAATGGTTCCGTCCTTCTCTAACAACGTGATTTCACGCTTGTTAGAGTAGGACGGCAGCATCCGGTCGAATCCGACTAATTGAATGTAGCGTTTGAGGGCTCCTGGGAGCTCCTGGACTCAGTAGCCATACTCCTAAGCCATCATTAAACCATTAGAGCAAATCAGAATGCCGCGTCCTATTTTAAGAAACGTGAAATGACGTTGTTAGAGTAGGACGGCAACATTCGGTGGATTTAAATGTGGCGTTTGAGAGTAGAGCCCCTGAACTCAGAGGTTCCTCGGGTCACCCACGCTAACGATAAAACTACTGTTAAATATTTTGTAACTCTTTTGTCAATACAGATATATTAATTATACAATTTTACGGCGTATACGGCGTGGCATATCTTGAGAGCGCACGGTTGTCAGTTTCTGGTCTCAGAAAAAAATAGACGGCAACTTTTCAGACCTACGTATGATTTGCAAGGAAAACTTCAATAATAATAAACATTTAACAACACATACACATTACAACACACAGGTTATCATACACAATTAAAAAAACAAACAGAGATAATAAAAAAAAGAAAAATAAGAAAGCAAATTAAAAAATATTAAACTGTGACACACTAAGACAATAAAATTGAAAAAAAAAACTATTTTTTTATATATAATATTAGTGTAATTTTTATGGTGTGGAAACATAACTGGAATGCAATGTAATGCGAGCGCTGTCAAAAAGGACCCCACTCAGGCTGCAATCGTGGCGTATTTACCGCGATCCCTGGTTTTCTGTGGGGCCTTGTTTAGTTGGTTGAGGTCCCCCCTAACGAGTATCGTATACGCAATTTCATATTTTATTATCGAGTACATTGTACATCGAGTGCCTATCCGCCACTCGAGCCGACAATAATGGATCTGTCAACAAGTAACTCTAGCCGGGGAGTTGAGTTACAGACAAACATACAAACACACAGCCTACAGTACAACCGGAGTCGGGAACACTCGCGCGCTCTTTGAATATATCTTACTATATATATATAATTCTTCTGTGAGTGTGTATGTCACTGAACTTCTCTTAAACGACTGGACCGATTTTGATGAAATTTTTTGTGTGTGTTCATGGGGATCTGAGAATGGTTTAGATTCACAAAATAGCTCGGCAAGACAACGTCTGTTGGGTCAACTAGTATCTTATATTTTTATAGATATTTTTGTGCAATATATTATATTAAATAATTTATTAATTAATTTCATAGATGAAGACATCTAATCATGTATTATGTCTTGTTGTGGCTATGTATGTTCCTGATTTGGTAAAAAAATTGTACCCGTGCGAGTTTCTTACGCCGGTTCATCTCGCCGGATTAGTTACCGAACCGGTGGTAGGCATCGTAGTTTCGACGTTCATAAAGTGTATTTTAGGTACTAATTTTGATGTGTCGGATAGGTCCACAATCTTTTTATCATAATATTCTTCATAGTTCATCTCGCAAATAAGTTGTGTAGCTTATACGGCACTTATCAGGAAGTAGTGCAATAGACCCTTAATCACGATAGTTGTCCTACCCAATAGTCCTGACTGGCGTAACAGTGGTCTCGATGACTTCTCCGGATCCTGTGCTTCCGCTGCCAGTAGGTGCTGTGACGTCAGCGATCTCAGCTGATGATGGAGCAGCAGTCGTGGTCGACGATGGTGCTCTTCTCAGGCCAGGGCGAAGACGTGGTCTGAAAGATGTTAGGTGGTATTCAGTCTGGATAACAAATACGTCTAGAATCATAAAAACTAAAATCATCGAGAAATCTATTATATCAAAATAGGTCGGGTTTTCGAACCGATTTCTACAGTTTTGGGAAAAACAGGGAAAATCATTTTACACATACAGCGCCATCTCTGATACCTGGCATGCACTACGACGGCGCTTGACAGCTGCTCATTGTACTCTGCTCAATTAATTTCTTACATTAGAGTTTTAAAAAGTTTATTGCGAGTTCTGTTAAGACGTCACTAGGTGTGATTAATTTTGTTATACAAAATAACCGTTCTCATCTTTGTTACCACGCGGGCGGAGTCGCGGGCAACAGCTAGTCGTTTATAAAACAACTCTTTGTTTAAATAGAACTCGTGTTTGCAACAGAATCTGTTACAATGTTCGAAATCTTTTTTGTATGCCATACATAATTAAGCCGTTGACATAGATGACTAGATGATGTCATTGTCATTTGACTAGTCGTCACTCATTGTTTACTCATACAAGCTTTTCATCCCGTATATATTTAGGTTCAGGAATGTTCTGCTGTCACTGGACAGCTGAACTTGATAGCTGGCTACTCCTTACCTTGGCACGGGTGCTTCACTGGCTGCACTGCTCGCCTCCTGCGCGGGCGCAGTTGTGGTGGAGCTTGGACGAGTACGGGCAGAGAACAGACCGCGACGGCTTCCACCGAACGCCTAGCGACAACACACGGCAATGTTAGCTATATCAAACCACACTTTTGGCTGAGAAGCGGCGTAATAATTATATTAATGTGATAATGATATTGAAATATCGGTATATTATTTAAATGCACAGCAGGAGAACATAAAATATTAAAAATATGAAGGTAATAATGTATATAGTACTATATATATGTATAGGGAAATTCATTCATGGCCTGATTGCGTTATGTCAAAATCCCAGCCATCACGACTTACATGGAATTCATATTATTTCAACCGTACGTAGGACGTAGGTCGGTCAACTGGCTAGGAAGTATTATCTTCGGTGGTACAATCAGAGAAGTTGAAACAGGTACAGATCGATCGGTCGGTTAATGTCAAACTTAGCCAACATGTCACGGCTTATATGGAATTGACATATTCCGACCAAATCTATTACCCCATTATACATAAATTCAGACAACATTTTAATTTGATATAGACGTTTTAAAATAATATCTAATAAAAGACAACCTTTAGGTGTAATAAAGTTAAATTTCGAGACTTTTTTTCGTTTAAATTTTTAACCAACTTCCAAAAAGAAGGAGGTTAATAGTTAACGTTAAATTTAAGATTTCTAACTGAACACAATATTATTGACAAAATTTGCATTGCAATACATCGCTCAAGCAAAATAACACATATTATTGGCACATAAAAATAATTGCTGTTCGCGAGCTGTTCAAATCAACAATGTGCGAAACACCTTTAATTTTTGAGCACGGTATTTTGTAGTACGGGATTAACCAGCAATAGAAATAAAGGTGTTTTATACCATCAGATAAAGCAGTAAATAGCAATGAATAATAAATGGTATATAAATATCACACCTTGGGTTGTGTGGAGGGCTTCTCGGCGGCAGCGGCGGCTGTGGATGCCTCGACTGCAGCGGCGGCGGTAATCTTCCGTCCAGCGTTAGGTTTGCTGCCGAAGCGACCTGGCGGCAAGAAATTCTCATTCTATACCTATTGTGATACAGAAGCTGCTACACAAACGTTATTACATACATTCGCAAGTTCGCAGAGCAAATCGCCTTAAATCTAATCACGCTTAGAAACCTAAATGTTAACTCTTCGATAGCTTTTTGTTTACCTCTGGCTCTCGTGGAGGTCTCCTGCGGGGCTTCAGTGGCGGCGCTTGTGGAGACCGGTGCGCGGGAGCGAGCGCCGGGTCGACTCTTGAATCTCGAAGGGCGAGTGGGCGCGGCAGTAGTTGTGGTGGTGGTCGTGGGCGCAGGTGTGGTCGTTGTGGTGGTAGTTGTGGTGGTAGTGGTGGTAGTGGTAGTGGGTGTAGTCTGCTCCTCCGTCGTGCTGACGTCCTCGGTAGTCCACTCGTCGGTGGAGGTGGACGCGTCGAGGGGCGAGGCGTCGCTCGAGGTGATCTCGTTGTTCAGATTCTCCCCGGCCAGGTAGGCATACAGGTCCAGAGCCACCTTCTCCATGGCCGTCATCGTCGTGTACTCGGTTGTATCCTGCTCGTAGGTAGTGGTCTGCTTGTAGTCAGCCGGCAACTTCGAGTCGTCGACCTCCTCGAATTTGATGTCACCGGGCAGAATGACGGTTTCTTTCTGGATCTCCTTGGCTGGGAAATCGTTCGTCTGGTACGTGGGTTCCGCCGCTTCGGTGGTAGTTTTGCTCTCGGCGGAGTACCTGGTGGGTGGTTCCTTGTACTGCGCGCGGTCCCCAGAGTTTGTCTTGAAGCTGTCGAGGTCGACTAGCTCAGAGCTTGGGCGTCTGCAAGGAACGAAATCTCGAAATTAATTATTAGAATCGAGATTATAATTTCAGTATTTTTTATCAAAGATGGAAGTATACAGCAAAGAAAGTATTACAAAAATCGTTAATGGAAAGTTTGTTGTATCGGTTAATTTGTTGTTTGAAGCAGTACAACGCAGTTCTAATGAGGTCTCGCATCATTAATAATTTATGGTTAATTTTAGTACACTTCCATTTTTGGTGAACAAAGTGCACATTTTTACACGCTTGGATTCAACTATGAAGCAATTTATACCATTCCCGAAAGCCAAGCGACCGTACCTGACATGCGCACGGGTTCTGCTTCTCGTTTGGCCGATAGACTCATCGGCAACATTGTCAACCTGAGCGCGACCTCGTTGTCTTATAACTTCGGAAGTCGGTTCAGGGGCGCTGGTAGTTGAGCTCGTGGCCGCAATATTACGACCTCGGGGAGGGAATCGTGTGCTGGATGGCAGTCTGAAAATATTATGTATTGTACGTACAATTCATATCCCGCTCAGAGGTTAGAAAGTCCGTGCGTCCCGTTGTTCTGGATCCATTGGACTGGGATAGCTTCTGACCTCCGAAACTAATTCCTCCATGTTATAAGCTATTGTACAAGCTCACTCGTAAAAGACTACTGACACTACGCTTTATCCGTCACCTTTATTCACAAACTACATAAATATGTATCATCAAACAGTTAGAAGCATGCAATCAAAAACTTTATATAAATACCTTTCGGCCTCGACTTCTTCTTCTACTGGCATGGAGACGATGTTGCGTCCTCTTGTTCGTGATCTGATGGTTGGTTGGATCACTTCGTTTTGAACTTCAGGGGTTGGTGCAACCGTTGTTGTTGTCGGCGACCTATCAATAGTGCTGTACTTATTTCTGGATTTGGTTTCTTTGCTTATTTGGTTCTCAATTTCAGTTTTGGATGGTCCGTCATGTGCGTTTGAGAAAGTGCTAGACGCGGCTTCGGTTGTCGTTTTGTCACTGGCGTCCTTTTTGGCTGCCTCCTCCTCCTCGTCGTAATAGTAGTAGATGTATTCGTACTCATAATCTTGACCGTTCGGGCCTTTCTTGATTTGAATTCTAGAATGCTGTTTTTGTTCTGAACCAGCAGTTTCCAGTTTAACATTTGATGATAAAAGACCACTGTTAATGTCATCTATGGTATCAAAGTTAATGGGAATGTAGTCGTAGCCCTTTGTCGAGCTGGGGGCCGAGGTGGTCAATACGGGTTTTTGCGTCGTGGTGCCCTCATTGTAGCTCAATTTTCCAGATTCCGACATCGCCTCGAGAACGGCCAGTTTGGGATTGATGTCGACATCATGTACCTTCTCTTTTATTTTGATATCTTCTATTTTCGAAACTGGAATATCGATTTCAATGGACTCCTTTACTTTTTGTGCTTTCTTGTAGATGGCCTTCTTGTCTTCCTCGATGGAAACGATACCCTCCGCTGGATGTTTCGTTTTTCCATTGTGTGTCTTTTTGTATAATCTCTCGTTCGCATCCTCGGGCTTGATGTAACGATGGTGGGGGTGCTTCTCTGGTATTTTGTGTGCCGATTCGAAGTTTTTGAGCGGGCTGTGCTGTCCCGAGCTCACTATGACATATTCTTCGCCGGGGCGCGGTTCTGTGATAATGTCCACGTCACCGGACACGCTGAACGTTGCGCATAGCAGAAAACATCTGAAACAAAGTAAAGATTCGTAAGTTATGATGTAATTAATTTATGCAAGACAATGCGCGGTATTGTTTGGTGAGTCAGGCATCTGGGTGCTGCGCCTACGGCGTTCGCGCGTGTCACAGACCGCGTATTCGGCGAAGCCGTGACTCGTGAGTCATCTAAACCTTTCGTCACCGTCTCCCGTGCCTACATATTACAAAAGAACGAGTATCATACTACAGAAAGTCTGTAAAAAGTTTACAAGTTTCATAACCTTATTGCATTTGCATTGCGAACTCTCGTTCCGAATAATTCAGTATGTTCACTAGTATTGCGGAGCCGAGAGTTGTGTGAAAACATGTCGCAAATGATTGCGGGCTGTAATCTGTTATGAGAAATTAGCGAAAATCGGAGCGTGGGTGAGAATTACGCATTATGATTCCGTGCAAGTGCAGATCGATGGCGTAACCGTAGCGATCACTTTCGCCGGGGTCTCTCACATCACACGACGTCGCCGGCGGCTCGTGTCGTGAACCGATCGACCTTGATTTATGCAACTCGTTTTTTGAAATTTCTAGGGGCAACATTCACTACAATGTGTTTCAATGATTCATATCGCGCTCGCATTGAAGGAGTGCACTATTACCGTAGTCGGAAGAGTAGAACTTCCGTACAATTTCTTGGTGCTTCGTCACGCGGAAGCCGCGATTAAGATGGCGAGCTCATTCGAACCACTCACATTCTAAACTTATCGTTAATCTTTTATATACGTTCACCATATCTCACCGCCGACATAATTATATTAATATAAAGTTGCGTAACAGCGTATGTTCACCTTGCTCGGTCTTCGCATTCCTAAATTAGGAGAAACTATTTCGGAATTTAAGCGGGGAGATAACTCGAAAATAATAACGTCTTAATCTTTTGTTGTTACGTCTATTATGTTATTCTCGTCGCTACATCCAAGGCTTCTTGGTTGTTTGAGAGTTCGTGTGAATGTAATCGATTTGCGAACAATTAGTATCGACTATCGTCTACCGGCGCGGGCGCAGGCATCGACAGTGCCGGTCCAATTTCACTAGATAAGGTCAGCTCGGCAAGGCTGGTGGGTGCGAGAGCGGCGGCGACCAACCTAGCCTGACCCCTGCGGTCACTCAGCTCGCCGGCTGACCTATCCGCGTCCTTGTGTCTAATACTGCTGCTGCTAGATATTATATTTACATTGCTGATATTTAGGACAATCTTAGATTGTAAATTGATTTGTAGTGTTTATAAAAGCCTTTATTTACTGTATTTTAGCGTTCACATTATGCTTTATCAATAGAATTAGTTTAATTAGCAGTTTGCTTTCAATAGTTTAGAAGACATTTAGAAGACCAATCATTGACTGTTTATTTAATTACTTATAGTATTTTCCTACATCTAGTTTGAAAAAATTTGCACAAAACATCTTAATATAGTTTGTGAGCAATTATAGAGCACAGCTTATATAATTTGGCATATCATTTAGCGTCACATCACAAATCTCTATTTAATATCATCAAATGTCATGTAATAATGTAAAAGTGTGTCTGTCCATCTGCTACCTTTTCACGCAACTAAAAACTAACATTGAGAAATTTCTAAAGAATACATACTCGTAGACATATCATCATATCCTTTGCGACTATGGATATCTTTATAAAAGATTATGCTATCTATATATTATGCTATATTATATTAATACGCGAGCGGAAAAATTTGTACCCCTTTTTACGAAAGGCATAGATGTAAAAGCATGAAATTTCTCCCAGTTGTAGTTGATATGGAGGAGGAGCGTGAAACACCAATATTATTTTTATTTTAAGTATGCTGTAATTTTGCATATGTTTAATAAATAAAACGCTACGTAATAATAATACACTACAACATGCACACTGCAATATTTTGACATGACACGATAATCATACGAGAAATACTAATAATACTAATAATACTTTGGCAATGGTTGAAGTTTGTTTTTTTTTTTTAATAAAATTTAACGACCTAGTAATGAGACCTTAATGCCAAATCAAAGATTGTGATTGAATTGAAAATAGATTATAGTTTTGTAAAGCTAAGACTACACGATGGATTTTAATATTTATGGTCGAATTTCGACAACAGGGCGACCTCTGGTACATTATAATCGTCTCTAGTTCTGCCACACATACTTTTCAGTTTATTCTTTAGGTGGTGTGTGTGTGTTGCGTGGCGACAACAGTAATTAGACGTGTACCGGTCGCTACAGTTCGATGTCCGACAGTCTTTTCACATGCCTCTCCTAGACGTCACTACTGAAAGTATTCACTTTATAAATGGCCTCTACATCGATTATAGGCCTCGTTTACATTTTTATTAATTTTCCTCGTTCCATATTGATATATTACGATTGATAGGTTTTTATCGGTTCCTCAAATATTGCATTAATATCAATTTCGGTTTCACCTTGGCATTCAAGAAGCATTCGGATTAGGAATTTATAGGATTTCTCAATTTGAACTTTGGAGAATACTTTGGAGAATTCTCAGTATTACCTTCAACTTTAGTTTTGCCCCGATTTGTGACCTCGATGAAATTCTACAGTCTTGGATAATGGAAAAATTGGAACATGTGAAATTACTCGTAATGAAATAGATGAAGTACTCGCTAAGTCGAATACTTTCGTGCTTGCTACAATATAATACTGGACAATTGTTGATGAAAATTTTACGGGGACGTGAAAGAATTGCTCTGCAATGCATTTCTTTGCTTATGGTAAAAAATCGAATAGATTTTTATAAAAAACTTACTTCAAATTAAATACCCAATGATTTGCAAATTTTTGATTTTGTGAATTTGCCAGAAGTATGACAAAATTAAATTCTATTAGCAATACTGATATGAACAAAGCAAATTAATAACGGAATAAAAATGACAATTACGTATAAGTTCTGAACCTCAGCCAACCAACCAAACCAACCAAACCTCACTGTGGTATCTATCTTGAAACTTTCATTAGCCTTTCTGTTGGTTATCCTTATAGTTGTTTAGCTACAAACGCGATACCGACATTAGTAACCGCTCGGTTGTGAAACTGTTTGCTCTACAATATTTAGGTTGCGAGCAACCGTCAGTCGCTCGTCTCGCAGACAATAAGCAACCGACTCCTTACGTCATATGTCATGCGTCAGATAACAAACTAGCTTTTGCCCGCGTCGCGCACGCAAGGAATTCGAAAATCGCTTAAAATTACGATCTTGCGAGCTTCCTTTGGTAACATTATGTTTGCCAAGACCAACACAAGCCTATGATGTTCTATATATCCTTTTGACAATTTCAATTGAAACTAAGTCTGTGCTAGTAGTGTTGATAAAGTTAATCTCGTCATAGTCCATCATTATTAGTGAGGTAAAGACCACAATTTGTCAGCCTTGGCTTCGTCCGACGTCAAAATTGTGAACAATTAAAACTAAATAAAATATGAACGAATTAAATCAATCTGACTAGTTAATTGTTTGGCTGATTATTACCTCCACCTAATTACCGTTTTCACCGGTCCGTTTGGCTTAGAAGACAAAAACCCGCTTCAAGTTTTCTCAAATTATTTTAATATTAAGATATATGTTTATTAATAAACTACATATCGACGCAATTAAAATCCGCTATGCCGTGACGGTCTCTAAGGCCGTTTGTCCACCGCGCGCCGTCACAGTCAACGAGATAATTTCGGTTCGATATAATGCCATTTTATGATATTGACTTTAAGTTTCATTTTGCTTTACGCTAGCACGGAGCAGCGACGACACTAGACCAATGTCGCTAAAAAATGAAACTTATAGCCTAGGTCATAAAGTAGCATTTTATTGGGCCGCAATATTCTCGTACTCGGTTGTCGGTTTTGGTGGACAAACGGCGTAAGGGTAATTTAAAAAAAAAAAGCATATTATGTCATTTGTGGTCTCAACCAAGCGTGACTAACGATATCTATGTAGAAACATTACCGAACTGTTACTGCCGATCATTAAAATTAGCAAATACTAGAAACAAACACAATAACGATTAATTTAACGATATTTTTAAATAATTAATTCATTGCATCACGACATGAGGCTAAGGTACTTTAATTAATTGGGTAAAGTTTATTAAACCTTAACCCTTTTTTTGATATTTAGGGGGTAAGCGAGCAGACGGGTTACCTTATGAAAAGCAACTGCCGTCGCCCATATCGCAAATGCGTAGCCGGCCTTTATGAGGGAATAGGGAAAAGGGATTAGGGAAGTTGAGCCACCGGTAAACTTACTTACTGAACGAAACAAAGCAGAACGCCGTCTCAAGTCAGTTTTCTGTAAGTCCGTGGTATCACTCCGGTCGAGCCGGCCACAGAAAAGCAAAGATAAAGTCATCAAAACTACGTCTTTTATAATGCATGAATGAATTATAACAATACATTATTAATTCTCGGATTAGAAATAAGTGATAATTAATACAAACAATTTGCGGAGAGTCAGATTGTCAGTGTTAGTGAGGAGCAAACATTTTTAATGAATAACATTATAATAACTTTTATATATATATTAATAATAGAATAACATTAGAATAACTTTTGCATGTTAAAAAATACATAATGTATACCTTAGTCCAGTACCATATTCCATTTACTCCTGCCTCAGTGCAGTATATTTAGCTTTATATATACAGATGATAGATATTATCAGATCATTCACTCCGTCCTCGAAACACAGCGCAAGAGATTTTTAAAGTTTTCCAAATCGTTCGTCACACGAACTATCATACATTGGATGTGCAATTGATAAACTATAAGCTTGGGCAACCATCTTAAGCACTAATTGCCTAACTCGAAATTTCTTAGGAAACACTAGACTTTTACTTTTAGATCCTCGGTTGCCCAAAGACCTGCCAGAGGTCAAACGATTAAAGAAAGGCCGTCTAATAAGTCATGATATTTTACCAACACTACGCATTACAACACTATGCTAAGTTGACATTTACTTCCAAACTGGTTGCTGAACTCATCTCTGAGGTAACCAGCTTTTGTGTGGTGGCACGGACATTTCAGCACTATCTTGAAGAGTGAATATCTTTCTGTTAAAACTTAGGAATGTTTTAAAATGAAGAAACAAAAAAGAATATCTTTGTTTATCTTTTTTTTCTTTTTAATATATTATTCTTCCATAAAGTACGTCACACAAAATTCACGATTTCTAGACCCCTCTTCCTCCTTATCGTAGGTTGTCCTATTACTGAGACCCCCTTTCTTCATTTTTGGATGTAAAATTGAAACCACCCTAATATTTATGTCACACATGTTTGTCTACCCCTTTCCCCTCCCCCTTTATGTGTAACGTACTTTATGGATGGTCCCTTATCAATAAACGTATGAAAGCAATTAAATCAAATTTAATTAAATTAGGGATTTCAAGTGAAACATTATTTCCAATGGAAGAAAATGTCTTTTCATACGTGTGCCTTATTTTTGTTTTGATAATCCTATTGTAGAATGCATCCAAGGTAGAATTTAATAACACTAATGTACGATTCGCTACGATCATAATTCATGAATTTATGATTAAATTATTATTAATAAGAGACCTCGAATATCCAACTTAGAAATCAAATATACTCATCGCCTGGTTATTATCCAAAATTTAAGCTATAAAAGTCTGCGAATTGCGTATTTTTGCCTAAAATATTCTAGCGAGTGGCGAGCAAATTTAGTTTTTTAAATGTCGTTGCATAAATAATATCTAACTAAATGTTATCCATTGAATTTGTGGAATTTTGGTCAGACTATCGAAACCGCTACCTGTACTAATAATGTAAAGCTAAAGAGTTTGTTTGATCGTGCTGATCTCAGGAACAACCGGATTTTAAAAAAAATCGTATTGGTTATTGTCTTTTCGCTCAAGATTGGCGGCATTAATCCTCTATCTTGTTGTTGTTGTAACCGCGATTGTCAACAACAAGGTGACAACACAACACTTTGTTTATAATATTACAATCGCGTTTTCTATGAAAATGTAATTTTTTTTTACAGAGGTTTGATGAATTATACCGCCAATCTTGGGCGAATGCATAATATTCCATTTATCGAGGAAGGCAACAGGGTATGTAACATCACGATACGACAAATACGAGTCGAGCAATTATAAAAAAATAATTGAAAACGGGATAATTTATAAAGTTTCACGCGGACGTAGTCGCGTGAAACAACTAGTTTATATATAAAACCGTATTATTAAGTAATATATAATTGTAGAAGATTAAAAACTTTACACACAAGTAATTTTTACACAGTGCTAAAATTGGATATATTATGTTATTGTTAGAGACCATAAATTAAATTCTATTCATAAAGTAGACGTTTGCAATATTTTATGATTTTGTTAAGACTCAAAGCGGATTTGAATCATCTAAACTTATAAGTGCACAGTTTTGTTTGTATCTTCTTCACCTTTAAAATGATTTTTAATGGCGGTTGTACTCTCTCGACGAGAGCTCTCAAGCGAGAGTCTCCTGGCGAGACGAGGCGTGTGCACCCATTTACGTTCTCGTGCTTGGGCTGTCTCGCTGAGACACCTTTTTAAGGAACAAGAATTATAACTTTTGCACAGACAAAGTTTCGAGCAAAAACTTGTTATATACAAGAAGTCGTTATTTTTTATTGTCACCATCTACGGTTCACCACATCTGTTTATAGGATTGGGGAAATACGACGAAATATTTAATGCTAATTCAATATTATATTAATAAACTAGCTGTTGCCCACGACTCCGTCCGCGTGGTAACAGAGATGAGAATTATTATTTTCTTTAGCAAAACTACACGCTTGTCTCACTTAGTGATCCCCTAACGGAACCCGTAATGAAAGTTTTAAACTATAATATTGTCTAGTTTACACGTATTGAGTAGATAAATAGGTAACTAAATTTTGTTAAAATTTTAAGTGACTGAACTTGCTACTAAATTTTGTGTTTACATGCAGTTAATAACTTAAAGTTAAGGTAAAATTTAATAAACTACTTATCAACTTAATACGTTTAAACCAGATATATGGGTAATTAACTGAGCTTAGTAAAATGAGTAGCTGTCAAGCGCCGTTGTATTTCATACTATGTATCAGAGATGACGCTGTATGTGAAAAATGATTATACTTGGTTTCCTGCTTTTCTCTTGAAATTTTTCTGTTTTTTTTTGCTATTAACCTCACGGAGCCACGTTTCCAACGAATGCTATACCGTCGAAAAAGGTCGTGCGTTCTGGTGTTGTAGTGTTGGGAAGGAAAACCCGACTTATATTTATATAATAGATTATTTTATCTCGTAGTACGAACAAGTGTTGCGGAATATAATATTATAATATAATTTTATAAGATTCAGATACAATAAATTTTTAGCCATTAACAAATATTCATAAGGAAAGGATATTCATTCATTGACGAGGCAATTCATCTTACCGACGCACGGGAACCTTCGAGTATTTTTCTGTCAAAGATAAGTGTTTTATTGATTTATAGCAACTGGAAGGCAGTTGTTCTCTATTTAAACTCCAGCACAAAAAACACCTTACGTTTTGTATTTTTTACTCAAAATTGTTACTAAAATATTTGAATAAACTCATGACCGCCTGCGCAATAAGTTTAACTGGATTTTCAAGTCTTCGCGACCAGTTTAGAATATTTCACAGTTAAGCCATTGACTGCGCCTATAACCGTGATACTGTGTTTGGTAATAGTGCATATAATCCGTCGGCTTTTTAACGTCGTCCGTCACACTTATAACCTCAGCGTAGTTGCTGAAGATAAGCCGCTGTCTACGATGCAAAGTTTACGTCGCGAAGTAACATTCTCTCCGATGTGACTTAATGCTCTTTAAGAAGTTGCGTAAAACGGTACAATGTGACTGGACAAGGACAAAAAGATGGATTTGGCACTATAACACATTGTTTTCAGCGACACCAAATACCTCATATCCCTAGCTAATAAGCCTCTATTGGTTTTCTTCCAGAATCTAGAAATCTTTTGGTATTTACCTTTTTACCCAACTGTGCCAGAAGAAGGTTTATGTATGTATGTATTAGTTCGCTCTGAAGTCTAAACAGCTTGATTAATTTTAACGTATGACGAAACTATAGATTCGCCTTAATAGCGCAAGTGACATTGGATACATTAAAAATTAAATATCAAGATGGCGCATTTCGAAATCAAAGTTGTGAGGTTCAACATTTTTTTCCGCCCATATCTGTCGACTAAGGTATCAAAATCAAGGGCTATAAATAACCATTACAGAAATATACATAACTTGATGGTGTAATTGCAATGGTCCCTGCAGTCGGGTTTTATGTGTCGGCACATTTAGGCTGTGCCAACTGTGAATGTCGCATTATGCGTACCTACTGTATTCACTGGGTGAAGTTTGGGTGGAAATTAAATGTTTCCATAGCGCATGGTGGGAAAATTGAAGACATAAGTGGATGAAGCTTTGGACTCGAAAAATTAATTGAAAATGAAATATTGTAGGTTTGATGTATAGCTAGATACACTAGCTACATAATAAAATAGGTAAGTTACAAGATTTGTTAAAAATTCTAGGGGAAAAAATTTGAATATACTCGAAGGTTGCAAAAGTTAGTTATACGCTTCTTCCATTTATACTTGTCAACTGACAGGCGGCCGTCTGACATTTCAATACGTTTGTCCACAATATTTTGACACGCACCCGGTGAATAGCCGTCGCGTCGTTATGAAAACCAACGTGATCTGTTATGACAATAACGTGATAACAATCGTGTTTAGTAGAAAACACGTAGCTAATTGATCAGCCAAACAGACGCCGATGCTATCGGCAAAATTCGAGGAGAAATGCGGATGCGCGTTACGTAACACGTCGCCACAACACGACACAGGTTTGTCAGTAGTGTGTCACACAGAAAGAATTTTTAGGCGAGACCTTCAACACAAAACTTAAAATTCCACACATTATGTTTTATAGCTAGCTTTGCTTGCTCGCATGGAATTCGAGTATCGCGTTAAATTCGTACTAATGCAATAAATGCGAAAGTGTAGCTGTCTTTCTGTTTGCTCCTCATCACGCTCAAAGGTGATTTGACATTTTGAGAAAATGTCTATCAGGTAAAATAGAAAATAGGTAGAAATAAATTAGAATAATATATTTGTTAAGGGATGAAAATAAACAAGCAAACACATTTTCTCCTTTATAATATAGAATGGAATTAGTTGTCTATTATTACAGTTCATCAAATTGTAATTTTTAATGCTGAGACATGGTAAACATCTTTTTATCCCTTATAAGACAGTTTACACCTTAACATAATAGTTAGACAGCGTTCACACGATTATAAAAATTTCTTTGTGATGTTTTGTGTGATTGATTTTTTTCTTTTCCCACGGTGTCTATGATCTTGCTATGTAAATACGTGTATAGTGTTCGGCAATATTGCTGCTAGACTCTCGAAAATTAGATATTCGATAGATGTCGCTGCTGTCTCGGTCGAAAACGAAAATAATGCTTTCGCGTTAATAATAATAGTACCTAGTGAGACAGGCAAGTAAGTAAGACAGTAAGTTTTGAGGTCGAGCAAATTCTTAGTTGGATTAAACTAAACACTCAACCATCTCGATGGCTCTGAAAAGAAAATGGTCTCGAAGTTGAAATTGCAAGCCACTCAAGACATCGCTGTGGTGGACATAAAGACACTTTGATAATCTTTAAGGCCTTCTACGTATAAAAGTAACGTAACCTGCGAAAATGAGTCTCAATGATTTTGGTATAAGCCGCGTCCGTCTTACGTAGTTAAGCCACGTTAATAAAACAAACCGTAGCTGATTATATCTTGGCTTAATAGCTTGCAGTTAATGAAGTCGTCGAGAGAAGCAGTGGGCAACGTGGGTAGTGGGCATGAAAGTAACAGTTTTGTTAACAAGCCGTCACGCTTCTGGCTCCGTCTCACATAATCTGCGTCCGTAATTGAAAAAAATTCGGTCGCGTATAACGCGTATACTTCGATAAAAGTATGTAAACAGTGAAAAAATTCATTGCGTCACCGCTATGTGGGTCGAAACCTTGCCACTGTAACGGAGGCACTCGCAAAATTCCTATTTTCGCCTATTGTCGTCCACGAGCTACATTTTTATGATTAAAAAGTTAAATCATCCAAACATTTTTTTTATTTTTAACCCACAAACTTTAGGCATTCAAATCAAAGTTGAGTTGCCAATACTGTGAGATTTAAAAAGAAACGAAAAAAAAAAATTGATATTATTCTTATTATTTATCATTTGATGCAAATATAGATAATTTAAACATATTTGTTGTCGTCTGTAGCAGTAAAGAAGGTTTCTATTCAGAGCGAAGCTCTTTGTATAATAATGATTTTGTTAAAAACTTTGATGATTCTAAATACAGGACAAATAAGGATGAACTAAAATCATACGATTTTATCTTCAGGTAAAAAATTCTAATTAGAAAAGAACGCTTATTAGAAAGATCACAAAATTATAATAAAGATAATATGTTATAATATAAGGCATAGACCTTATATTGTAATTCCTTCGCACCCTAAGTAATGAATCGACTTGTTTTTGGCATAGATTTAGTTAAAAGGATGGAGAACATACGCTACTTTTAATCTTAGAAAAAAGTTTCCAAAGTTAGTTCCTAGAAAAAAAAGTATTTTTGCGTTAAGCAAAGACACCGGCAAAAGCTACACTATAAACACCATACCGGTCCACGTAATTCGCATTTGCTTTCGACACAGACACACAGACATACAAACACGGTTCACACGTGTATATGGCGTTTCCTCTCGGCGGGAAAATCATCGCTTTCCAACAACCGGTCCAGCCTTAGCCGGTAAAAGCCGCCTCGCCATAACATAAATCTTGCTCGTCGACTACTCATCAATTAGTCCACCAATAAGGACATGTTATGGTGTTTTTAAATTCGCTTGAGGGGACCAAAAAACAACTATAATGTGACGTTACATTGGCAAGAGTTTGGAGAAAAGCGTACTCTCTTATCCTTGCTTCTAGCTGACACGCTAGAGCGATTGGCATATATAGCTTAGGGCTCCAGAGAAGAGAAATTAGATTATAAAAAGAAATTAACTATGAAAATACATTAGTTTAACAAAATATCCATTGGAATCTGCACTAAGCACGTCTCTTGCAGGTCTCCTATATTATGTTTAAATCGATACTATTCATAATAATATTTGTTTTTTATTTTTAGAACTTAAAAGCGAAAATAGATTTTTTCGTTATGATATTTAGTAGGCAAGCGAGCAGACGGTTTACCTGGTGGTAAGCAACTGCCGTCGTTCCTGGAATCCTATACGACATCCTAGAGTCGCAAGTGCATTGCCGGCCTTTATGAGGGAATAGGAAAAGGGAAGTTAGGGTTTGTTTGTTGTATAGGGTATTACTCCAATTTGTCCGTTTACGTCATAACAAAGCAAACCATAAAGAATCAACGTTTAAATATCATATCATTCAAAGTAGTTTTGTTTAAGAAAAATGGTAGTAATTAAACTCAATGAATCGACAAGATTCCGTTACAAATGACAAGTCGACATAGAATGTCAATGTCACAGAAATCTCCGGTTACTATGGAGTGTGGACTGGACGCGATAATTGATCGGGTTTCCACGTGACCTTACACTTCCTGCGCTAAACGCGCACACGTTAGCGGCATCCGTTGATTAACATTCTGAAAACGTCGCTTTAACTCTAAAAGCAAGAACTACGTTTTGTTTTAAAAGTAACTAAATGCGTGATTACTAAACACTCAGGAATTTTATAAACTACATGTCTCTAAAACAAGTTTAAGTGACTTTTACGCGAAATCTAATTGAGTTTTAATTTACCGGTTTTTGTTCAACGGATTTCTAGATTAAACCTGAGTGCTTTAAGAATTTTTTTAAAGTAAGAATAATATAATTCTTTATATCGAGCAAGCTAGTAAGTTATGAAGCTAGTAATTCTGTCTTCGTGTCGACAAAACTAAGCACAACATTACACGTGTATGCCTGGCATAACCTTTGAGGTGAAGGAATTCTGACCGGCTGGTATGGTTTACCGAAGGTTCCGGGGGAGACTCTGGAATGAAGTGCCAGTCGTGTCGCCTGCAACACGTGACAAAGTGTAGTTTTAAGTATATTATATTTTTGTCTCTATTAAGGGCCTTGTTGCCTGGATTAAAAGGTATATATAAAAAAAAATTTAGTAATATGACGTATGTATGGAGTATGAACGCATATATTTACAAAGAAGGTAAAATGTATCATTTATCCATAAATCAGTGATTTCTTTGAAGGATGTGCGGAAACGAAAGTATGACCGTCATAGCTTCCTAGTTTTTGGTCACGTGCGCCTAGCGTGACAGTGGCGGATCAAGGTCCGTCCGAGGCCGGTGAATGGGCGCGCCTGGAGCCCGCTCCTGAGACTTTCATGCCAGTGCAATATTGTAAGAATCAATCAATATTCTGGTACCAATATAATACACGATTTAGATTATTTTAAGAACAGCGAATGAGATTAGGGATTTAAGTTATCAAGATTATCATTTATATTTCTACTGTGGATTTAGATATATTATACTAGCTGATCCTACAGACTTTGTGCCGCCCTAAGTTATGACAAATACAGTAAAGACAGTTTTAGTAATTTTGCTGAGATTTTGTATGGATAAGCTTTGGGTCCCGGAGAGTGGTAAAATTTTTTATCCGAAAAAATTTGCGGTTCCCTTGTATCTTTCGCTTACTTTTTGTTTTGTAGGGTTCCGTTATCCGTACCCAAAGGTTTACCCTTTTTTACGGGATCCTATTACTAAGACTTTGATATCTGTCCGTCTGTCTGCCCGTCTCTCTGTCTCCAGGTTTTATCTCAAGAACGGTAAAAGCTAGAGAGTTCACAGAATTAAAATTAAATATTTAAGAGTGGTTCTCATACAACAAACATCAATTTTCTCCTCTTGGTACTAGATGGCGCTACAGCGAGTTTACATGGCGCTATCGGTTACGGTTCGGTTAGGAAGTGTAAAGTTAGACCTGTTTGACTTTCAGAACTTTGTTTTCACAAATTTTTGCTTTACACAGGTACGGAGCCCTTCGTGCGCGAGTCCAACTAGCACTTGGCCTTTTTTTTAACTTAAGGCTTGCACAAACTACATATTCATATAAAATGTGTTAAAAATTTGAATATTTGTAACACTCTATAATTAACTACCGGGTGTCCTTGGCCGCGTTCGCGACACAATGGCCACACAAAAAACGAGTGCAATTCACACGTTGCACCAGATATCAACAATCATAGATACGCAATAGGCATAAAAGGGTAAGTACACACCGATCATGCCCGGGAAACAAGAAGATAGCTTCTTACTAGCCTCTTATAAAAAATACTAGCTATAATAGTATAGCTAGTATTTTAAGCTTCGAAAAGACAAAACTAGCTAAATTTCTAAGCTTGAAAACTGAAGCTAGTTTTGTCAGCACGAAGCCAGAGTTCTAGCTTGTTTTGTATCGGTGCAAATTCAAGTTCTGATAAGAATATGCACAATCAGAGAAGTTGAAACAAGTACAGATCGTGGATCTAAGTAATTAAGTCGGTTTCTGTTAAACGCAGTCGACAGATCACGACTTACATAGAATTGACATGTTCCGACCAAAAGACGTAGGTCCGTCAACTGGCTCTCTTTCAATTTCCCCCATTATACAAAGGTACAATAGTTGTCCATCGCGCCAAAAAATTGTGATGTCCTATTCATTCTGAGAATCAAAGAGGACGACAGAATATGAAAACTTGCAGCTAAAAAACATTCCATGAATTCTCAGATACATAAAAAGATTTCGTTCCAAATTTTTAAGAAATCCCTTCATTCTAGTGCTCAATACTCCATGTTTGGTCAGGCCACGTGTCTGGGAGGTATAAGGAGAGGGGGTAGGGGGGAGGTATGACACAGGGTTCGTCAACCTGCGCCGGTGCAGTCACGTATAATTAACGGTTGGCACGTGCCGGGACTGATAATTTACGGTGTGGGTTAAAGGTCATTGGTCCTGGCGAATCCCTATCAAAAATACTGTGAAGGTTAAAAACAGCTGAACATACAGACTTTCAGGAAGTCACAGTTCATCATCTAAATGAATAATTATATTTGTTTTCCGACTGCGCCAGAAGGGGGTAATGTTTTTCGAAAGTATATACGTATGTATGTATAATTGTTTGGCACACTCTGCAGCCATACAGCTTGACAGATATTAACGTATGAGATATTGTTAGATTTGTTCGGCATCAAAATTGAGGGCTTTGAATAGCTATTCTAGAAATATATACGACTTGATGTTTAAATTGCAATGGTTCCTACAGTCGGGCTTTTTTTTTGTAGATTCAGCTTCTTTCCTAAACGAAAATACGTTTTCAGCCGTTTGAAGAATTCTAGACTGTGTTCGTTAAGTTTAGGATCTAAAAATCTATATCTAGGAACGAAGCTTGTAACAATCTATTAATGCGAAATCGAGTTCATTGACAATTAAGGTTTTCACGAATCAATCAAAGCTTTCCCTATGAATATATACATAGAAACAATAATAGAGACAAATACGCAAACACCAATACAGCAAACTCTACTCTAGCCAACACAATGGAAACTAATCAGTAGACTAAAGCCGTACCTTAGATTGAATCTGAAACTACATTTCATTCAGTAGGAAGCGACACATGTTCCTGGTGTATATCATAACATCTTCCATTGCGAGGTCTTACGTCATGTGACGACAATACGCAATTAAAACAGGGCGATGGATACGCGATTAAACGTAAGAAACACCGGAACATGGAGGATGATATCCATTATAAACATGGAAGTCTTGGTTTGTAATTCCTTCGCCCCCTAACAATACCAATCAATTTTTTTGGCATTCCTTGGTTGAAAGGTAAAGTAACATTAGCTGCTTTTGGTCTTGGAAAGTTTCTGCAAGGAGCTTACAATGATATTCTTTTTTTAAATAAGTTTTCTAGTTCCACGTATTGTCGTCGTTTTTTGAAGCTCCAGCGAAAGATATTAAGAAGAGTCACGTATTAATTCGTGTTATGTATATGATTTGACTTTCTAAGCGGTAAAAAGTCGCCTGGTTTATGCTTTATCATACTAGAATAAAGATATAAAACTTTCAAATACCAACGGACTAATTTTTTATGAGTTTTGAAAAATATTAACAAATCATCTTTAACAGAATTTTTACTCTAAATACCCTCAGTACACAAAATATACGGAGTTTTCAAATCAAACGATAATATAGACGCGACCAACAGTTGAAAAGTCTCTGTTAGTGTTAAATTTACCTTAATTTTTTTGTCAAAATGATCCTTAAAGCAATGCCATAATAAAATAAGTGTTCCGATCAAGTAACACAAGTCTGCACGACAAATGTTTTGCAATGTAACGCGGAGATGTCGCGACATGCACCGAATATCAACTAGCGGGTACTGCCTCGTGATCAGAGGCATAAGCTAAGCCACATGTCCTGTGCGATCTCACACTAGTTGCATCGACATACGGATGCTCATTATAAAATCAAAATTATTTATTCATATAGATCACACAGTTACACTTATGAACGTCAATTTTAGTGTTGCAATGGAAGAGCCATGCTTTGGCACGAATGGGCCGGCTTGACCGGAGTGATACCACAGTGAAAACTGACGTGAAACGGCGTTGTGCTGTGTTTCGTTCACCGTAGGCCCAACTTCCCTAATCCACCTATCCCTATTCCCATTTTCTATTCCCTAAAGGCCGGCAACGCACTTGTGACTCTTCGGATGTCACGAGTATCCATGGGCGAAGGCAGTTGCTTTTCATAAGGTAACCCGTCTGCTCGCTAGCCCCCTAAGTCAATTAATCATAAAAAGAATCGATTATCCGACCTACTATACTACGTGATAAGATTTAAAGAATGTAATACGATACTTTTTATCTTGAAATATATTTTTTTTTACATTAAATTCCCTTTATCCCTGGTGTGGGTGGCACAAGGTTGCAGTTACCACATGCCAACGATTCTCCGAGCAGAGAAACAACTTTTACTACAATGCCAGCGTGTTTCGTAAACGAGATTTTTTTACATATAAGCAAACTGCATATCTTACCACCGAAAAAATTGCAGGGCGGTACATCATTTGGTCAGGTTACCATCGATTTGACAGACTGAAATACACGCAGACACTGGACAATACGAGCTTAAGGGCCTGTTTCAACATTTCCTGATAATGTGCCGGATAGGCTATCCGAACCTTTTTTGATAGATTATGAATAGAAAATCTGTTCAAAAAGTTTTGGATAGCCTACCCATCACCTATCTAGCTAAGATGATAGTTTCTACAACAAAAACGATCCTATGTTCTTTGCTAACTTTCAAAGTGCCTCGATACCAAAGCACGAATCCACACGATCTTAACCTTTCAATATATTTTGCGTTTATCAAATAGAGCAACGATTTCGTACTGAATGACGCTTTAGAATACACCAGTCTACTTTTCATTAACCGACCCTTAAGCACTTAAATTTAATAACGGGGCTGGCGAGATTACGTTATTTTTCTGTTAATTAAGTGAATTTCAACACAGCATAGTTAACCTGAATCAAGTTATTTGAACCACTTTTAATTTGACAATCGCATGCTCAATAAATGTTTAATAATTATTTAAATTTCGTCACAATACACAATTACATAGCTGTGTGAACTTGAGACCGCGCCCGAACCGAGCTATGCGTTTGTTATGTAAGCTACTTGGGCTATAATTCTGTTGCTAAGTACTTTGACTTAACTAAAACCGGATTAGTATGTATTTTAAATGATCCTACTCTCTTCGTATTGCATACGAAGCTTAAAACAACAATTTAGCATACACCCGTACCAAACTAATTTTTAAATATTGACCTGAATAATAAGATTTTCTTTCTGTCTCTCTCATCTTCATAATCTTCTGTTACAAACGATGACACCCGAGCAAAATCGGGTAGCAGTCTTTGCTCGCCGACCATTG
The DNA here is from genome assembly GCA_026546445.1 of Cyclargus thomasi. Lineage (NCBI taxonomy): Eukaryota > Metazoa > Arthropoda > Insecta > Lepidoptera > Lycaenidae > Cyclargus > Cyclargus thomasi. The sequence continues at coordinate 7,336 of JAOTAV010004876.1, read as the reverse complement.
TCTATGGTAGCCTTTGTGGGTTGAACGTGGTATCCCAAAGGAAGATCTTCCGACCGGGCGAGGTGTTATGCCCCGCCAGGCCAGGCGAGGCGAAGCCCACGTGATACATTTCAGCTCTCATATGGGCTGGGCTAAGAAATCTTCGATAGCGCGATCCATGATTACTGCGCTTATTGTGGATACCGCCACGCCTTTAATCGTTACCAAAGTATTACGAGCGATTGTGTGGAAGCTTGCACGATGCTCGTGCTGACTGCCGAATGGCGATCAACGATCATCGTTGTATATATAAAACCTGCGTTACGATTTCATGATTAAACTGTGAAATCTAGTAACAAAATACTTATATTGGTGGAATCACATAAAATTAGGTAGTATTTAGGTAATGACGGTTATATTACGAGTTGTACTGCAAGTGTATGTAACATGTAATGTCAAAGGTATACATATTACCAATAGTTCAGACGGCAAAGTGAGTGGAGCCGCCAAGGTCACCGGAGATCTATCGACTGTCACTGTATCTCACAAAGTATTAAATGACGCTTGCAGTTTATTGTGCCAGAATTCGATTATCCCGCTGGAACCATACTTCATTATACAAAAAGTCGGATTTTCCTTCCCGACCAGATAGATCCAGAATGCACGAATCGATTTCCATGGTTTTGCATTCGTTGGAAAGGTTTCGGGGTGCGCGAGGTTTATAGCAAAGAAAATTCAGCAAAAGTTAAAAAAAAAACAAGAAAAAAGGCAGGAAAACAAGTCAAAATCATTTTTCACATACAGTGAGTCTGATACATAGTACGCACTACAATGGCGCCGGTACGTCGTTTTTACGTGATTTCGAATTACACGCGAGCGAAGCCGCGAGCAAAAGCCAGTTTTTATACAAACTATTTTACGTGCATTCCCGGTGAAAAACGCTAGTTATCATTGTAGAGTTTTGTACCATTGAAGCATATATAATTCGGTCGAAGTGAGTCAAATTACATGGCCGTGTTTGTATTAACGACCAACTAACTAAGATCCGCAATCTGGTGTGCTATCAACTGCCGCGATACTATAAGTAAACAACGCAACAATCATCCTCGGAGTTTTCGTACATAAACATTCCTATTTATTAGTTGCGCAACTGTATAGCTTAGAACACGGACTATATACATATTAAATGTCAATAAGTGCGAAATTCAAATGTGGTTATCATAACGTCACATAATGTGCTATGTTTTATTCATCCGTTATCTCATCGCACCGAGAAAGGTCATCGGCAAGAAAGTGAAAACGCGACGCGAGCGCTGCGCGGAGATGAGCCTCCCTCCCCCCGCAGCGCCGCGTCACCTCACCACCGCGGCCTTATAAGGAGCTACTCCCAAACGGCCAATTCAAATCATCGATCTCGACCTAATTTTGCTGTCCAACTCTATAAACTTAAAACTGAACTCATGTTAGAAATTCCGATTCGTTAAAGTCTCAAAACGATAAGGAGTACCCCTGAATGTTTTACCAGACGCGTGTTTTTTTTTAACAGTTATCGATTTTTCGCAGAGCACTTTTTTTAATCGCCGACGTTTTGACTGCTTTCCAGTGGCCGTGGACTGAGTGGATCGGAACGCAAACAAAAATTGATGAATCTTCGGGTAGTTTAAGAACTCCAACAAATTGGTCGCCTGTCACCTCAGCTCTTTTTTAATTTTTTACAGTTTTGTGTCTTTACAATTTTTTTTTAATTTAGATTAACCAACAGAACATCATTTGCTACATAATACATACAAAATAAATAAAATAATAGCTAACACGGATGAAGAACTAAGGGGCTCAAGAAGGAAATACATAACGCTTTGCCGCAAATCTTTGGTAAAATACCATAGTCTATAGGTAAAATATCCATAGGTATATAAAATCGATAAATCAAGCAACGCTATTATATAAGTTAAATGTAATGAATGCCAACAAAAACGTTCGCTAGTCGTAAATTAATTAATATTTAACAAAAAACCATTTTGATGTTGGAATTCTTTACAAACATATTTAATATAAGATTAAAATGGTATTTTTGATGTCCGATATAAGTTATTGTGTATTGGTAAGCTTCTTGTAGGTTAAACAATCATTGTTAATGCCAGGAGGCCTATTTCGAAATTGTTTTGAGATTCAATCGAAAGAGAATTTTATTACGTTGAGGCTTTTATTTATTTAGGAATCATCTATTTAGGAATTTTAACAAAAATCCGATACACAGTATACTTATAATTATCACTGAAAACAATCTAACACAATACATTCCAAAGTAATGTTAAACCTAGCTTAGTAGTCATTAAAATAATTCACATTTATTCTCGTGGTGCTTTCCCTTTAGTTTTTTGACTTTCGGTCATTGCAACTTTGTGCTGTCTCCCGCTTTGTTTGGATAGGGAATTCTACTACTTCCTACTCCTCCTATCTTCTTCTGATTAATTGCGTTGCGGGTCCCAAGGCAGCTTTAGCACGTCCGTCGTGCTCCCTGAGATCATATCAAAGGGTTTTCGTCGTTGGATACCGCTGTCGATCCTAACGAGACAGTAAATACAGTAGTTGGAATATGTAGCGAGCCAAAGCCCGTTAAAAAAAACACAGTATATTTTCAACCATTTGATTCTCACTTCATGCCCCACAATTTTAAAACAGCCCAACCTATTTTCATCAAATATGTACAACAACGTAAAGATAGAGCAAAAAGCACGCAACGTACATACCAAAGCAGTACCTTTCTTTTACTTTGGATTTAAAAAGGGGTTGGAAACTGTGCGACCTTGAACAACGGTAATACGCTGTTTGAGACCTTGTAATACTTTTGACAAACGAAATCTTGTATGTTTTCACATGTAATTAAATAAATGTAATTCATTAGCTATTCAAAAATTTTGTGTGCAACCAGATAATGGTGGCTCGGCTAAATATTACCGATGTGACCTCACCGTCGTGTACTAACCACGGATTAACTTAATCGATATTAGTTTTAATTAAATGAGTAAATTGGGACGTTGCTTAATATTGGCCATTTTTAATAAGCAATTAATATATAAGAAGAATAATTTTCTAATAATTGGAGAAACTTTCGCTTTTTTCGGGTACTGGTTTTTTGGACCGAGAAAATAATTTAAGTCAAAAAATATAATGAATGCAAGATTTTTCAAAGTCGTCTTCATCATAACGAATGCGGAATGCTAAAAATTCAATTCCATGCGTTTTTGAGCGATTCTTGATAGAAGCTATAAAGAAAACGTTCTATTTGGCGTTTTATTCTGCCGATACTTCCCACAAACACATATATGAAACCAATCTATATAATAAACATAATTCGTCTCGTAGTGGTATATACTCGTATGGTATATGAATATCGAGGTATGAGCACATGTTCTCTCGCCTGAGCGCCCCGCAACTATGTTACAACACTTACCTACATCACTCAACTGACACACTGATCGGTTCATATCGTATTATAATTACCTGTAACATCATACAGCATACTTGAGTGAAAACTGCGGGCCACTACTGCAAGCTACTCTGTCGTTGGCATCTAAGTTTTTTTTTATGAGCATATAACTAGGCTTTTACTTCTAGCTGGCTGCAAAGCTGAGTGTACTAATTCTTGTGTTTATTACTTAAAGCTAGCCTCATAAATAAACCCGGCAGGACAATCTGTCCAGTGGTACTAGTATCTTACTATTATCTCCTCCGTGGCCCAGTAGTACAGAGCTCGGCTCTTCACCCGGAGGTCGTGAGTTCGATTCCCGCGTTGGAAACATGTTATTTCCAAGTTTGGGTAGCGCAAAGCACTCTGATCACCTGATTGTTTGACAAGCAAGATGATCAACGCATCAGATGGGCATGTAAAAAGTCGGTCCTGCGTCTGATCTCCGGGTTATGAGAGCAAAGGAAGAAAGAGTACTCCTCTGTACTACGCACACACTCGGACACTATAAAATTACTCTTGCGTAACAGGTCTCGCTTGTATAAAACCGGCCACCGTCACCGAAACCGGTGTGGAAGTTATTATTTTTTCAAAGATTTTTCGTGAAAAATGCATAATTCTTCAGCTACTTATCAAACGATTTTCTGCAACTTTTGTCTGCACGAAGTCTAGTTATCCTAATTGTCTATACTTTTGGATGTTCGTCAGATGACGTGGTGACGTGTCGTGTATAATGCAGTGTCGCAATGGGTCGTGACCCGCAGTCCTTGACACGCGCCTAGTGTCACTCTGACGCTGTCTTCACAACTTGATGTCTGTATCCAAAGTAATAAGATATTTCGTCACACGAATACAATGGTTGAAGCCTACACTAGCAAAAATTCGCTTGTCATGAGAGGATCGGGCATTTTTGTACTAAAAATTATTTGTTTTCGATATGTATTCGATATAATATTGACGAATTTTTTAAGGGTAAATAATATTTAATATATTAGAATTTGTAATAATTGTGACAATTAACTATGTGTTTCTTTTTTATTTATTTATTAATATTGTCATTAAAATAATAATTATTTTCAAAATATTTGCACGTCGAGACATATCAGACAAAACACGTGTGTTCACTTTGTACCATCTTATTGTTACTACCACGTTTTGCAAATAAACGTACTTATAGAATATCCTAGTCTACATTCATAAATATTTTATAGAAGTTAAAATAAAATGCCACTTTAGAAATTTAGCACTCATATTTCGGGGATCGAAAAGCTACCTCAACACGCGATACCTTATATCAATCCCATTTTCGATTTCGACTTTTTGTCATATGAGAGCATATAGGCCAAGGACCCATGTTGCTATCATCAGATACAGTAGCAGAATTGGCAAACGATGTGTCCGATAGCAGGAGTCAATGCCGCGCGGTGGGAAACGCACACAATCACAATAATTACCACTAACGACACATAAATTCATGTTACTTGTGGCCTGACAAGGTTTATGGCTTTACTGATCAAATCTGAGTTTAATACATGGTTGCGCCTGCACAGCTTTCTGGATGATTTTGAATGGCTTGATAGGCCAGTAGCTAGTCTTTCTGGATGATGTTGGATGGTTTAATAGGTTTAATAGGTCAGTTACATATTCCCTTCCATATCACATCGTTTCGTGTTTGGTTTAAAAGCTTAGTTTATACCAGCAAAGCTGGTGGTGGAAATAGTGACTTAAAAAGCAAGAATAAGAAGCTCTCATAAGAAATATTATTACCAGTTTATTTACGAGCGAGACTATTCCGATTGTAACAAAAGTAAATGATAATACTTTAGAGTATCTCTTACAATATATAACTTACCGTGAAAGTTGAGAGCGAACTAATTTTTTTGTAATTTGTATGAGTAAATTTATGTAGCTAGAGCGCTATTCTTCCTACAAGACCTAAAAAAAATATTTCGCTTTCAACACTGCTTCCAAACAAAACTGCGACATGCCATACGCATCAAAGTATACTTGCTTTTGTTACACCCTGTATAACCGACCGGATACGGTTCAACTTTACTTTATTATTTCTAATTTCATTTCGAGCATTATTACATTATGTTTATACGGCGTTTTGTATTATTGTTTGCTAACATCTGGTGATAACATCTGAATAACACAGAAATGGAAAGTGTAAGAATATGGCGGACATCACGCGTTCGGCTTTCTTTATAAATTGTTATGGAATTGTAATTGTAAATAGTTATGCAAGCTGTAACATTTGCCATTCGCCCGCACGCATATGCGGACGATATTGAAAGCGAAAGTACAACTATACTACATGACTGCAAATGCACTTTAGTAGACGACGAAATTTTAGCGAAGTACCTTAACTAGCAGTCTAAGGGCCTGTTTCACCGCTAACCGATAAAGTTTCTTCTAGTTTTTTGACAGATTCTCCATTCAACGTCTATCAAATAAAGTTGTGGGTAGACTAGAAGCGTTGAAACAGACCTTAAGTAAGTTCAGTGACAAGCCAGTGTCAGCCATAACCCGTCAGTTCAAAAAATAACCATCTAGCTAGCCCAGCTTATTAACTAGGAGCCTATTAACTAGCTTATTAACTTGTCTACATGTCTTTGTTATTTAATAGAGTCTAACGCATATTTGAAGAACCTATTAAACATATCCCATTTGACGAAGTCGGGTAATCATAAATCAGTGGCAAATGCAACAAGAGATGTAACATCTTGTGCGGTTCTCGTCGGATTTCTCTGTCGAAGGCGAAAGCGAAGGTCAAGTGAAGACGAGACCGGTCTCCTGACCGGATCTAGTCTCCGGTACATCCAACCACTAAGTTTTGCACGAATTTCTTCGTTTGAAAACCACATGATTTTCACGTAGGGTAAGCAACTGTCTACATGTCGCTGGTTATATGCAAAATCGGACACTACCAAATGTGTCAAAAATGAGTTCAGTATACTAAAAAATCATTATTTATCAGCTGAACTCCTAGACTGCCGAACCGATAACGAATACACACAGTGTGCAATATTATCTTAAACTTAAAATGTAGTGACTCTGTTTCTCGACAGACATCCTGTTAATTCAGTTTCCCTAGACAAGTGGCAAGATATTATCGTTGACGAAAATCGCTAAACAATAATCGACGAGATTTTTGACATAGACTCAGCTGAAAAGATGCTGAGTAACGTTGGCTACTTTTGGTTTTGAGAATACGTGACGTCTTCGAAAAATCCTATATTTACCAAATTACAAATTCCACGCGAACGAAGCCGCAGGCAAAACCTAGTTTAATAGTATATAAGATAAAACTTCTAGTATCGCGAGTGCCTCAATACTTAACTCGGTTTGCGACCGCGTTGAAGTCTTTTGTAAGAGCCGCCTTACTCACATTAGACTGAGCAACGTGCTACCTTTACATATCACGAATCCAGTTAGAAAGTAAATATCGATAGTTTTGAATACTCTGTGGTGCTAAGTTTGTCGAGCACGTGGTAATTCTGACCATCACGGAGACATTACCTAACGCGCTCTTTCACCGAAACTGTATCGGAGAAATTTTGGACATTTGTATTCTGGTGACATTGCGGATAAGTTTCCTTCGCACGGCAGAAGCGAAAATGATTACATATTATGTGTATCAGAGACATAAACTGTAGGACAAAATTATATTTTGCTTGTCTATTTGTCTTTCCTTCGCGACGTAACTAAGTAACAAATTGATTTTTGGCATATAACTAGTTGAAGAAGAATAACATGACATAGTTTTGGTCGTGAAATCATGCATTTCTTATTTTTCTATACATATAATAAAACAGTAAAATTGGAGTGTCTGTATATTTAATATTTTTACAAAATAATCAATGTGGGGGTGCTAAGGAACAGTAA
>JAOTAV010004865.1:0-30836 GCA_026546445.1 Cyclargus thomasi | reverse complement strand
ACTTTCGTATAGACTGACACTATGCTAGCCCTGCTGGTCACTGTTTAACTAATTTTAAATAAAAATTTAACTAAAGGGCCCTAGGGCAGTTTCTAAAAACTCTAGGACTAGAAGAGTCCAATAGTTAGTGGCTAGGGACTTCAAGAGTCCTGCTATGGCCACCATGAGCGGTGTACCCACGATGATCACTTTTCTTCCATATCTAAAGACGTAATAATAGAATATTATTTTCATATCTAAAAACATTTCTACGAAGTTTATGTTTTTAATAACCAAAAAGCTGTAACCAAAAGGCTGATGGTTTCATTACCAGCAAGGCTTGGATGAGTCATCATTGTGTAAGTCACAATTATATTAAAGGATTCTAAAAAAGGAGAAGGGTATAATATTATGTTGGTATGTAAATTTTTTTGGTGCAGATAAAGTGTAGATCAGCATAAATATTAGTAGTACATACTAATAACATACTACATAGTATGTGAATGTAATATTTTATTTATCCATGTTTAATGTGTATGTTGCTTTGTTTTCCTTTCCAACCCTTTAAACTGTTGATGTGCCAATAAATAAATGAATATTGTCACTTCCATCAGGTAAACCATATGCTCGCTTGCTCCCTAAATATAAAAAAAGAATAAATAAACAATAAACAGTAATTCACCTGTCTGATATGAATCCGGATACAACGAACGAGAAGACTAGACCAAGGTTATGGACGGTACCAATAAGAGTGCGCTTCCATGGCTGACAACCTAAATTAAACTGAAACAAAAATAAACAATGTGAAAATTGGTAGTGTACCAGTTGGCGCAAGAAATTGAGTAGATTAAAAAAGACGCAGTATTTCTTGTCGTTTAAAAACTACGTGTCCAGTCGGGCTAAGATAAAGCTACGACAAAATTAAGTCTACAAGTTTTCTCGATATTAAGCGGTTTATCTCTTTATCTCTACTAGCCCTTACATGACATACTCATAATAAATATCGACAATTTGACTACGCTCGAGAGAGAGATATCTCGCGTGGCGTATCTTAGGCCTACAGGACAAAGATATTGAATATTGTCTCTAATGTCTGGTTTACACGTATTACGTAGATTAGTAGTTAACTAAATTTACCTTAATTTTAAGTGGCTTAACTTGCCACTTCCTACTAAACTGCATGTCAGTTAATAACTTGAAATTAAGTTAAAATTTAGTTAACTACTCAACTTAATACGTGTAAACCAAACATTATAGTGCTAGAAGTTGATGCTCACTGTTGACAATAGTTATAGCATTCTTGTATGATAATATGATGTAACAATAAAACGGTTTCTACAAAATCGTGATCATGAAGACGAGCACGCGTAGGAATACATAATATTTCATTCCGTATAATTAGATTATCATCAGATGAACTATCTTACTTCATTTAAAATGTATTTTCGAACGTTTTGCATTGGGAGAGTATCCTTTGGCATGAATGATCAAAGCAATAGCACGCCCTTAAAGAAAACTGGCGTGAAACATAGTTGCACTGGGTTTCGTCCAGAGAGTGAGTTTACCGGAGGCCAAATTCCCTACACCTTATTCCTAATTTCTATTCCCGTAGCCTTTTCCTTTTTAAAAGGCAGGCAAAGCACTTCTGTTTTTACAAAGGTATTATCGGGCACGTCTGCTCGCTTGTCCCAACATTTCTTAAAAAAAAACAATGGAATTAAATTTAAGGGTTTCTAATAGGACTTTGCACAAATTAGAGTGCGACAAATTGCCACAAAATATTTGTTTATTGAATGTAAATGACTGTGACGGACGTTTACATGGCGATCCACCACAATTTTACCATTACGTACTTCCGTTTTATACGACACGCAAAAAATCGGTTCAAGCGCTTCATCATTGTTACTGTGATTTCTATCAAGCGCTACAGCACTGTGCTAACAACCTTGACAATGAACGCGGTGGTAATCAGTGTTTACAATGTGTCGTGATTACATGCTTTATTACGAAGATGAACTTCATAATGATTCCCAAAGAGCTACGTACGCTGTTGTTAAAGTGTAGCAAAAGATGCGGTCTTAGAAAGTATCCTTTTAGAACACTTTTTTTTATATCCTTTATACAAAAAAAGGAAATTATACTTTAAAACGATGATAACATTGTTATCTTCAAATATCTTTTCTTGTTTTTCTTTGTAAGTATGATTGGATAACCCTTCAATCGTGTTAGTAACACGATTAAAGAGTCATCCATGTTATCCATGTTTTATGTAAAAATTTCTGAATTTACTACCATTACACATTTTACGCATAATATGTCATATTTTTTCCTTAAAAAAATACCATCCAGATTGTATTTCTGAGAGGAGAGTCGCGGGAGAAAGCAATATTTGCTACAGGTCCAGGTGGCCTACATAGTCATATGACTTATATGTTAATCGCTGCAGTCGCAAAGGCCAGCGAACTTGCGGCGATAAGTCTATACAATGTATAACAGAAGTCAACATAAAGTGTCATTATAACTTATCTGCTAATTATTTGAGGAAGTTCTATTGTTTATATTCTTTATATTGTTAGTGAATATTTGTATTTTATGACACAGTTTCGAGGTTTTGATGATTGAATGTTTTTTTCACTTTTGTTTTAGGATTATAATTTTTTTTTCAGTACATATTTTAAACTTTCATACACATATTATTTCAGAATTATTATTTGATCAAAGAAAAAATCGTCGTATGCTTTGTATCATCAAAGCTTAGTTTTGAAGTAACTTGATAGTTGACTTTTTCGTAGTCCACCACAGTTTTAATTTCAATATCATTATTTTTATTTTTTGCAAATGTAGTACTTCCACCTACCTCAGCTACAATACTGTTATAATCTTCATAGATGATGTCTTCACAGGGAATTCTGTCGGCGCTGTACATTTTGGCAGAACAGACATCGGAGGTGGCACCTAGTGACGATGGTCGCTCGCAGACCGACACGTTGGATAAAGCATAGCTTGCCCACGTCGTATTGTACACTGTACTGTTACCATCGCATTCGGGTATTTTGCATCTGTAAATAATTCGGGCTTTATTGCACTGAATTGTTTATAATAAAAGAAAGAAGAAAAGCAGTCCAGAAAGATTTTCATTACTAACTTCCCCAGAATAAGTAATCAGCAAGTTTATGCCAATGTTGTAGCAAAATTTTAGTGTTAAATAATATTTTTGTCTTACAAAATGCTTCAAACCCTACATTGGAATAATATCTGAATAACTGACAAAAAATTTTAGATTGTTATTAAAAAAGTAAGTAACTTAAAAAATCAGAAATGTTGACCCAAGCCTTTTTATCAAAAACTAGTTTATGCCATTTAAAATATTTAATTATTATAACAATAATACGTAAATAGCTGGACGATAACGTGCTTACGATGATGATACATTAGAAATACATTAACATAAGTTATCATTTGATAGGTGATGTCCAGTTGACCACAAGTGCAGCGTGTGATTACACGTGCAAGATAAAATGTAGCCTATATCTATAACTACAACGTACAACGTAAAAATGCATTCATCGGTTCACATATTACAGCAATTCTAATATTAACGGCTAAGCATTCGTTAACAATTATTTTAACTATTCTTTTTTACCCGACTGCGTCAAAAGGAGGTTTATGTTTTTTTAAGAGTGTAAATATATGTATCAAGCTCTGCAGCCTAACCCGCATGATGGATTTTAACGTATGAGATATCGTTAGATTCGTCTTGATAGCGCAAGTGACACTGGGTACATTAAAAAAATTCGAAAACAAAACGGCGAATTTTGAATTCAAAATTGTGTGGTTCCAAAAAAAAAATCCACCCATTTAGTAGGGTAACAAAATGAAGGGCTTCAAAAATCCATTCTAGAAATATACATAACCTAATGTTTAAATTGCAAAGGTTCTTGCAGTTTTCTGTCTTTGTTTTCTGTTTCGGGGTTTTTTGTTTTTTGGATATATAGCTTGTTTCATATTTGTTGATTCTAATACAAAAATAAAGCCTATAAAAAACCATTCGAAATCCATCTGTTAGTAGTTATTTTATTTATATTGCAGTGCAGTTCCTTAAACGCATCCAAAATAGAATATAATTATAAATTAATGAAAAAAAACTAATAGCAGTCGTTAAAGTCAATTGTAGCCATGACAATAGACTTTTCCCTAATGACTGTTACATGATAAATAGCTATGTGGAGAAGCCACAAATAATTGACTGTATTGATTTGAACATAACATATTACTATTAGTTTGATAACAATTATCAATCTGAGTTACTAAATTGAAATGACTGGTAGATGAAAAATACGCAATTTTTCATGAGAACGTACATTGTGTTTTCAATTTGTGGTATACTCAGTCTACGAACCCTAACATAATAATATATTTTTATCGACTTTTATATTATGAGAAGAGACTACGGTTTTTTCGATGCTAGTCTATGAGCGAGAAATTTGTCTCTCTGCGTACGCATTTAGTAGAGATATATGTTGATATCGACAATTATGAGAGGGAGAAAGAGAGAGAGAGAAATATGACGTTTGTGGATGTTAGCCGGGCAGAACTTTTAAAATTTTTAAGTCGATGCCAGTCCCAAAGATTTCAGTTTAGTTCATGATTAAATGGACCTCGTAACAACTTTAAAATAATTAAAAGAGTGTATCAAAAAATAGTTTTCTGAAGTTGATTCTATAGTTTTTTTTGTTAATTCGTTTTAAGATCATTATACTCTAGTCTTTATGTTGTGTGTCTTATATTAAATTAAGTCAGAGAAAAAAAAACATGATATAATATGGTGAAGATACTATTTTTTATATTTAGGGGGCAAGCGAGCAAACGGGTTACTTAATGGAAAGCAACTGCCGTCGCTAAGGGACACTCGCGACATCGCAAGAACGTTGCCGGCCTTTTTTATGGGGAATAGGGCCACCGGCAAACTCACTGAACACAGCACAACCCGTTTCACGACAGTTTATCTGTAAGGCCGTGGTATAAGGTATCTTTCCGGTCGAGCCGCCCCATTCGTGCCGAAGCATGGCTCTCCAACGGCTATTATTTATTGATCGTAATTTAACACCAAGCATACCTAAAATTGACCTCAGCGGCGGTGAAGACGTAGTTGAAGTTGCACATGCTGAGGAAGGAGTCCCTGAAGGCAAGCAACAGGAGCAGCAATAGCTGGTATTTGCCAAAACTGCCCAGCTCGCTTAGTATGCCATCGAGATTAAAATCCTCAACACCTGAGTCTGTCATCTGCAAGATTTTATAGTATTTAGACAATTGCACCGATAGAGTACTGAAATGATAGTAATTAAATAAAGTTATTGGGGTTCGCCAAGCATTGTCAATCTACTATAGTATTATCCTACTGTAGATGTAAAATAATACTACATAATAATTCATTTGTAAAAATTAAATGTTCTTCATTTTAAATATCGTATTCATAATTGACAGGTAGGTTAGTAAGAAAGATTAGATTAACACTATCAAGTTATTAGACAAGAAAGCTACGACTCTCGACTTGCGTAGAGTCTTTGGATACTTCACGCATTTGAAGATTAAAAATTAGGTGCAAATTTTTTATCATATATCCTAATCTATAGCATCGAGTTATCTTATATTGCTTTTAGTGAATGCGTCTATAGTACCTTGTTTGCTTCCTTCTTCATCGCAGGACCGCTCATGGTGACTTCAGTATCATTATCTGTAACAATTTATATTTATTTGCTTTTATAACTGGCACAACTAATTATAAACTTATTTGCTATTAGATTAATTGCTTAACCCAGAATTATAAAGGTGGTATTGACTTTGGATATGAGAGATATAACTTGATGTTAATTTAGCACCAAGTGCACAACTTAAGTCACTAAGTACCTAAAATCATTTTTAAAATAACGTATATAACGTTTTAGTATATTTTAAGCATACCTTGTTAAAATATTATTATGATAATTTACAATTTAAAAGTGCTTCTGTGTTTTACAATAGACAATGATAATAAGCATCAATATGACGATGTTTGTTTAACATTTCGCTGTGTCACATCCACCTATGCACCTGTACAAATTGTACAAGAATGACATGTACAAGTTTAATTTTTATATTAGTCATTGAATTGTGAACTGTCAGGTAAATTGTGACACGTTTTGTCATGACGGTAACATACAAAACTAATTAATGATTCAAATTTAAATCGGCTTGAGTTATTTTATGCTTTTCCTAAATAGTTCTATTAAAAAAAACCAATAGTCTAAGATAATAATATCTTTCGTTACCACGCACCAATTACGACGGCGAAGCGCTGATAGTACCTACTAAACGTGCGTGTAGAAAATAAATTAAAAGCTTTCTTATAAATTAATTTATACGAAAGCTGCTTATTTATGGTATGCAAATTTAGGTTGGTGGGTTATCAGTCAATCTCAGAACCATCTAGAAATTGAACTTGTTTATGTACGGAAGGGCTTGAAGTACTTGTGTTTTTGCCTCTTTCGACCTAATTCTCTTAATCAAGGTTATCTTTTATCAGCAGTGTAACACGAAATTGCGGAAGGTGACATCCACTGAATGTTTTCAACTTCTATAACAGTGTTACAGCTGTAACCGAGGAACATTTTATTGGCAATCCTCCATATTCAAGAATCTATGAAAACCAAGTGGCAGTGGCACACGATATGATAATTCCTACAAACATTTGATTAATTAAAAAATAAGAAAGGGAAAAGTTTCACAACGTTATTTTTCTCTACATTATTAAAGTACAATCAAGTTAACATAATAACAAATAGAAATAGATGCAGTAGTAAAATAAAACAACTGTTAAATTTAAATAAGATCCGAAAATTAAATTAATTAAAAAAACTAGATGAAAACATGGACAAACTCTTCATTTATTTATATACATTCGTTAGTCCGAATTTCACAATCTAAAAATATTATCTCAATTCAAACTCGTTCTTATAATTTATTTCTGTATCGTAAAAAAATATTATCTAAATGTATTGACGAAAATGTATATTATGGAGCTAATTTTAAAATATCTTTAGATAATTATTATCACAGAATAACTGTAAAAAATCTAGAACTTTTTTCCTAAGCCACCAAGTCAACACAAAATAAATTTACATAAATAATATACATTTTTAATGAATGTGCAAATTAGGGATAGAAAACAAAATCAGTAAAACATACCAGTTTATTTCTTAAGATATCTTATGGTTTCTTGCAACCAACATGCAAATGTTCAATGGCGATAGAGTCGCAACCCGTTGTATTATATAGGTCATACATAACCACTTATACAACCACCATTGTCGCCAGTGACCGGCCAAAACAAACTTGTAACAATTACATATTTGTGACGATATTACGACTCACCGATATCTTAAACGCGCCACTACAAATACCCTACGTAATTTACATTGAGCCTAAACATATCATTCTATTTCTTTTGACGTTGGTCAATTTTTCAATGTCTATGATGTTAAGAATTAAGATATTTAAGCCTTCTCAGTGGTCGGAAAAATGTTGTCCACATGTACTTGAGATAATACACCAAATTCGTTACAGCGAGAATGAGAAAGAGCTCTACAAGATTATCTTACAATAATTTGATCTGATATAAAGCTGTGCAAATCTGCATAAAGCTACATATTTACTACTTTAGATTAAAAAGCATTTTGAAAACACTGAGTCCCATCTAATGATAGTTTATGTAAAATTTTGCAATAAAACTGATAAGAGATCTAATTTCATCACCTTGAACTTCAGTGATCGTGAACTTGACTTGCAAATGTCACATGCTGTTAAAGAATATAATGATTTATTTCAGACAAAAAAGTAAAATATCCATAGTGTAGTTATTATATTAGTCACAAACTAGATAAAACATAATAATAATAGTAATAGTAAATTAAAGTTAGTAATGTTAGTAATAATTCCCTGTAATGGTGATGCTTCTCAAGAATAATAATTTGGAGGCCTAAAAAAGTAATTATAGCGACCATTGCAAAGGCACTGCTCTGCTATTTATTTTAGTACATAAAGTTAAAATTTTAATAGTTTTGATAAAACAGTTACTTCAAAATGAATTTAAATTAATTGTAAAATTACTTTTTAACAAAATTAGTACTTATTTGCAAAAAAATGGAAGGGAATTGCTCTTAGCAATATTGCTATTCGACCTTTTTAGGTCGCCAGGCTTTAAAAAAACTTTCCAAAGATCGAGAAGTTCCAAATGGTGAGTATATCTATCAAAGCTCGTCAAATCAAAGTCAAGCCCTTATTGACTTTCACAGCGAAAAATTTGGACGAATCGGTCGATTCGGCGTGGCCGAGTGTGTGAGGTTTTATGGCATTTTATAAATCGAATCCTAATATTCATTTCGTTCGCCGCGTTCGGTTCGTTCGGTTCTGAATTCTGATAGATGTGCGTTGACCATAATGTGCGAAAATATTACTTACCCTTTACTCGAGAAAAGGTCTTGATAGATGTCTAATGTTAGAAACCTAAAGTTTCACTCCCTCGCAAAATTAAGCCTTGATTCGTCTTCTTTAGTATTGTTTACCGACTGCCACTTGAGATAGCTTCACAATACTGAGTGCTGATGAAAAATCTCACCATTACTAGTTTTGTTATCTAAATTCAAGTCCTGCTTTATTCAAAATGAGTTGTTCATATTAACGAATTTTGATATCTCTGCGCCATAGATGTGAAATAACTTGTTACTTGGCGTATTAAAATAAAAACACATAAATAACAGTATCATTTTTGAAATGAAAACATTATTTTTGGAATGAAAAATTCAAATTAAAAAAAAAACATTTATAAGTAAGAACGCAAGCATCATTCTTCTTTTCAGCGGACACCAAATTTTAGAATTAAACTATACAAATAAAAATATTATAATCAGGTACTTACAGTTCTACATTATAAATGTTAGTTTATTAAAACCGACTAAAAGAGTTACTGTTCGCCCATTTCGTTTTCAACATTATCTCTGATAATAATTGTATCCAAAACGACTGACCGGGGCTGTTAAATTATTTTTGTATTTGCCCCCTCCCATGTATCATATAATCGACATTAATGCGAACAGCAGTCTAAAGTTCGTTTTCCAATAATACATAATCAATAGGGGCCAATGTTTCTTTTTATGAAATTGGGGGGAAAGCTAGCAAGCTCTATCTTTTTCCTTCTTTTCCTGTGTAGCTAATATATAAACATAATAAATGTCTTAATTGCGAGGGTTACGTAGAGGTACACGATTTATAATTTCTTGGGTACATTACACGCAGGGGGTAAGTTACAATCCTAAGAAAGCGTTAGACTATGACTCATCTTATTGATCAATAATTCTAAGTCGTAATATCTCCGTTCCGATAAGGTTTAGAGAATTATGCCCATTGTATTTTTTTATTGTTATGATTTGGTTTTTTAAAAAATATCAAAGTTTCATTAGTGGCCGCACAGCTTCGAAACGATGCCAAGTTTACCCATACCTCTTTTGTATCATTAAATTAGCCAAATCATTAGTGCGCACAAAATCTTTAGTGTTTTATACATTTAATTTGTATTATGTTAACCAACACATATTAATTCCTATTAATATTGCTAAATGTGATAGTTTTTTAAAGATGTTTGTCGGTCATTTACGCCGAAACTACAGATCTTATTTTAATTAAATTATGAAATAAATTAATAATGAGATTTTAATAAAATTACTGCTCTGGTGAATAATTGAAATGACGCTCGTGACAAAATAAATTGATTTATTAACTTATTCTGCACACATTTCTACATTATACAGTTTCTACGTTTCATCTACAAGTTATGGTGCATTGTGATTTTCATGATTTCATTACTTTTACGGTCTTGTATTCTATTAGAGTAATGTATGGTTGGTGATTAGTCTTTCTAAGATTTAGATCATCTTTTGTTTTCTCTTAGATCCGGGATGCTGCGGTCGTTACCTATTGACGTTATTGACGTTTCTTTTATCTGTTATGTCGCTGTTAAGATAAGTATAGTTACATATTATGTAGGTGTAACAAAAATAATTGATACTACTTTAGGGATCCCAGTATGTGTTCCCAGTATAAAGTCTATTAACAAATTAGTGCTGAAAGGTAAAATAGTTTCATGTTTTATATGGGCTTATGTGTTGTTAGCGCATTTTCTGGTTCAAATAAAAAAAATCAGTGTTGCTGGTTTTTGATTGAACTCTAAATTATAAAGAACAAATACTCTAAAGTATTATCGCTAACAGTACACTATGTAGTTTGCATGACTCGATGGAATAAATATTAACAAAGGGAGCATCTACATATTTTGGTTACGTTAGTTCGGTTTCGCCAATAAGAGAGCAAAACGTAATTTAAAGTTTTTTTGATTTATTGACCTATATTTATTATTAACTTTCTTTGTACAATGACTCAATGTTTACACGTAGTTCTTACACGTGGTGGTACTCGGTCTGCTAATAATAAATTGGCAGCAAATTGAAGAACAAAAGCGCGTATATCACCGACGTTATAAGCGCGTATAGCCACACAGAGAGTTACAAAACTTCCTGACTAATTTCGATTCTTTTGTGGTCATCGAGGCGAAGCAGAGGTTTGGGAAAAATATTCTAATATCCTTCCCCGGGACTTAAAGTATTTCCATACAAAATGTTAACAAATCTGTTCAGGGGCGTGGGTGTGAAGAGGTAAAAGACAGGCAGACGGACCAACGATTTTGAAGTCTTAACTTGTTTTTTTGTCGGAGTTACTCTTACTTAGTTTTTTAATATTCGTAGATTAATAATGTTAATAATATGAAAGTTTATATGGGTCTGTCAATGACCTCTATACGCACTGATTTTATATTACAGATGGTTATAAAAGAATAAACAGTTTTTTTTTCTCCGGAAGAAGTATAGTTTCCGCGGGATAAAGTTTGTGTGCTCTAAATAAACAAAAAAACTAATGATGATTATACTAGTTTGTACAGTTTGCTTTGTGATATAGCGACATGTTTAGTCAGGTGGGGACTTTGTTTTGTTTTTCAGTTCCACGTGATTATGGCAATATTGTGACGTGGTCATAACTCATAAGACGGAAGTTTAGATATGTTACTCGAGCACGACTAAAGAAATGGATATCTTAATTTCGATGGAAGTCCTTTGCCACTCCATCATGATAAGGGCCGTATAGGCTATCCACAACATATCTATCTATCTATCACTTAGTCGTGGATTGCCTATCCGAGACTAATCAGAAAGAGGTGAAACAAGACCTAATACTAGAATTAGTCGGAGAGATCAAAAATTCAAACCCCAAGATTAGTTAAAATTTTGAGAATCAATTGGATTCCAATATGGTGTCAATAGTAATTGTAAATTTATTTGTAACTAGCTCTTGCCCGCGACTACGTCTACTTGAAAAATTTAAATCATACCGTTTTATAACATTTTTTGAAAACTGCTCGAGTTACTTGATGTTATAATATAGCCTATAGTCATCCTCGATAAATGGACTAACCAACACAAAAAGAATTTTTCAATTCCGACCAGTAGTTCCTAAGATTAGCGCGTTCAAACAATCACACAAACTTCAGTTTTATGTTATTAGTATATATGATGTCAATCCCATACAGTTTAATTAGTGAATTTGACCTCCTGCACTTGCACTACTTGCATTTTAAGCAGTGGTACATTTTATAATAATATGTAAAACATTGACGTACAATTTATAGAGTAGTCGGATAAAGTATTTATTTAAATTAATGATTATTACAAGCAATAAAAGTACAACTGATATGTGGTGGCAATGGCACAGTTAGAAAAACGTACACCAAAATAAACATTGTAATAGAAGACAAATATAGTGACTATCTTTAATTTTAATCTCGTAACACCTTGTAAAACAATAGTGGATCGAAAAATCAACCTTAAGGGACTCCCCTTCTCGCTAAACATAGATCTTCTTTATCTTAATCGTCAGGTTTTTAATTTTTAAGAAAAGAAATTTTATTACCTTGAGAATGGTTATCGCCGTTATAGAACTATTATTCTCATATTGGTATATCTTTTATAATAAAGTGGCAAGTAGCTAATCATGTTAAAAGCATATGCATAAACCAAATGTATAATAAGTTTTTGGTTTATGTCACGTGCAGCATTATCGGTAACTACTGTCGTAAAATATTCATATTTAGTTGCTAATGAAAATTTAATCGTTTTTTGAGTGGGCATTTGCATATGAAACTACTTCATCTTTAGTTTCATTTTAGCTAGAAGAACCATGAACTTTCTGAAGAAGCATTTTTTGAAGCCTATTATATCAAATAGATATTATTATGGTGAAGCAAAATTATCACCATCATAACAGTGTACCAAAAATATGACATCCTTGTATACCACACATACCCAAAAAAGTTTATTTGTTCATTTTATTTGGAAGAAACACTTATAAGCAATATCAAGTCTCTGAAGTATATTCTGTATATGTAATCTGAATGGGTATTTTTTAATTATATTCGTTATTTAAGTAGATGTACCGATTTCTGAGGGGAGACATACAATAAGAAGGTACTTATATTCATATTATAATATGAAAATACTAATGAAAACAAAAGAATAGCAAGATAACATAAAAACTCTCACAAGTATTATAAAGTATTATTTACTTGAATGCAATGCAATGCAAAAAAAAAAATGTCATATTTTTGTTTTTGATAACATTTAATCATAAAAATTTGGAATAACCCAATGCGATGAACTTTTTGGAACTCCCAACTAGTCAATCTAGTTGCTTATAAGCTTTGGAGGCCATCAAATTATTTAAAAAGGCGTAAAGCACGTGCCCTAGAGCAATCACTGCAACCTTACAAGAGTCGCTTTGCAGAAAAATAACCGTAACTTTTGTAATCGATAGATCGATTCGAACTTCAGATGAAAGGCTGTATGACCAGCAACTATTTTGTTAGAGCTACACAATTAATAGAAATAATATATTTTATTCAAAATGGGTAATTTAAATACACTTTTTGAAAGTCGAAATTACGGTTCCTACCACGGGTTCGGGAACTAACCCGGCGAGAAGAACCGGCGTAAGAAACTCGCACGGGTCCACCTTTTACCAAAAATATGGAAAATAACAATATTATGTCTTAAAAAGAAATTTAATAAACAGTAATTGTTTTAAATACATAAGTAATTGTAAGTCAATGTAAAGATTACAATATATTGTAACTTATTTGTAAAATAATTATAAAAAGTAAATAAAAAACAAAGTTACATAAGTTTAGACTCCATAAGGACATATGACACATTGTACAAAGTTTTCCAACCCCTTTCACCTGTTTAATTAGGGGTTGAATTACAAAAGGTTGTGGTAATTCCATAGATAGAGGAGAAATATGAGCAAAGTTTTATCTGTGTCCCTTCTCAATTTGTCGCAATCTCGAAAAAGTAACGTAACTCAATTTTGCATTTAAAGGTGTTAGGTTAGGTTAGGCCTTTTTCAACGCTTGCAGATAGTCTATCTCACAGATCTCTATATCTCTAAATACGCTGGACTGACGATAAGTCTAGCCATGGTAAGGCGATTTCATATGCGCCATTTTAGCGCTGATGGCAGTAGTGGACAGGAAAGGAACTAATGATAGAGATGGAACAATGAGCCAGAATATATCGATAGAAATGTTTAATACAGCTGAATTAATATATTCTGATGTGACTGTATGCGGAAAGAACTAGGTAAGGTTCCTACAGAAAAAAATATTTCCAATACTCTACCATTATCTATTATTTACCTTCACTCAGTTATAACATTTACAAGTCACAGATATCGATTTAAATTTTATCGACAGAAAACTTCCAGCACTATTGAGTGTCATTGTTTTCAATGACTAAGCGGCCATTTGCAAATTACCTCAGATGTAGTTCTTTTCCAGACCAGGCGGGGCGCTTCAAATTGTCTCAGTAATAAGTTGTAATTTCAAAGGTATTATCGTCAGTTCAGCGTATTTATATAATAGAGTCTGTGGTCTATCCACAATTTTATTTGACAGATGTTGTATGGCGAATCTGTTAAAAAAGTTGTGGGTAGCCTTACAGAAACTATCAGTAAGCATTGAAACAGTTTCTTGAAATATATTTTGCTTTATCTCATAATATTTAAGTAATAATAGAAAAAACATGTACTGTCGGGGAAGTTGATTCATAAACAGGTTGCGTATTATTAATTTCGTCATATTATGTCGAATCCAGCCAACAGATAACGACTTACATGGAATCGGCTATTGCTCAATACACTTTTTATTGGCA
Organism: Cyclargus thomasi; assembly: GCA_026546445.1. Taxonomy (NCBI): domain Eukaryota; kingdom Metazoa; phylum Arthropoda; class Insecta; order Lepidoptera; family Lycaenidae; genus Cyclargus; species Cyclargus thomasi. The sequence goes on along the minus strand of JAOTAV010004865.1, from coordinate 16,512 downwards.
AAATTTAAAAAAATTACCGATCAATCATGCTGTCGAAAAGATAAACACCTGTAAGAAAACCTCTGAAATTTGGCATTGTTCAGACATATTATGAGACAAAGTTGCGTCAGCTGGCTAGCAATTAATGTCGTCGATGGTATTATCGACAAAATAATAAAACTATCGACAAGATCTTCGTTGTTTTTATTATTTTCGAAAAATTGTGATAGGCTATGAGATTTCGTGGATAAACCCATATACCCTGGGCAACCAGACAATGTAATGGTGAAAGTACATCTTTCAGAACCGAACGAGCCAATCGCGGCGAAGGATACGAACTTTAGAAATCGACATGGGAAATACCATGGGACCTCGCACACTCGCCTGCGTCGAAATGTTCGATTCGTCCGAATCGTTCGCTGTCAGATTCAAAGAGAAAATGACTTCGATTTTTTCGGCTCTCATTAATGTGCATTCCATTTTGTCACCATCAAAGAGACTGTTGCGCCACACAGTACAAACAAACCAATTCTACATCGCGCTGTCAAAGCTTTGCCGGTAAATATACGACTCCTAAAATCACCCACAGGATCTTAGGACTGACCGGTAATATCTCGCTTGTTTCTGAGTGTTTATGTCTCTAGCATTCTAATTGAAACAGCATTTTTCCCCAGGATATCCGTAATATTTCAAGTGAGATCGGCGAAGGCGGTGAAGATATCCGACATGTACCTGCTCCGGCGGATCGGCGTGATCGTGGGCGTGGCGTGCGTGCTGCTAGCCATCCGCACGCTGGTGGCCCCGCCCACCGTCATCGTCGGCCGGACGAAGGATGACCTGAAGGCGTACCTCTGTAACACTGACTGGTGGGACCACTCGTTTACTACGCGTGAGTATTTGTGTTTATCTCCGTAGCACCTTTGAATGAGACTTCATAAATTTCAATGGTCATGGTTAGAATTTCGATTACTATATTATACAGCATAACAACTCGCACATCAGTTTCGATGGCGGTGGCTGGTTTCATGGAAATCAGGTGTGTCATGCAGTTGTTCTGTTGTGCTGGAGTGTGTCCGCAGATACAAAACCACACCCTCTTTAAGCAGTGGGACAAACGAGCAACGCGACTGGCGAGAGATCCAGGCACAGGACCGGTTTTATAGACGCCCATCCGACGCATAGTCGAAGTGTCTAAGAAGTAGGTTACACGTTTAGTCTAGCATTAATTCAGCCCATCAGTCTAAAGCGAGAATTATGGTTGAAAAATTCATAAAAAATATGAGTCCATAAATCGTTACATTGGAATTCCTGTCGTAGTCTAAAAAGTATCTCTCTCCGTTAGTGCGAATTGTTTTTTTTTAATAATGTATGAAAACAAAGTAAGTTTGTTGCGAATAGATTTCAACTAACAATGAGCACATGACTTGATATTTAGCATAAAAAAAAATTCAAAAGTGCTTTTGCGAATTCACAACACGTTCACACCAAAAATAAAAGTAAAAATAAATTACTCATAAAAGCAATTTGGTTATGAAATATCATTGGCTATGAAACACGACAACAGGATGGTAATGATTTTTATTATCGAAGCGACGATATGAGCGGAATTGGAAATATTCTAAATATGGGAAAATTACGACATAATGTGAACGACGGGCAAATGAAATGTGAAATAAATTGTCATATCGTATTCCATGATGCGAGCGCCAGACGGGCCCAGAATGTCGGGCGCGCGCTCGCCAAATATTCACAAACACTTTAGTATTAACATAATGAAACTAAGTGATTTCTAGAAAAACAAGGTTGTCTGTAACATCAGCTTATAATCTTTATTTATCGTGCACACACGTTTATAACCGAACGTTAAAGTTTGTTTCCTACTGTAGGCTTCGTACAACCTAGAGCTCACTTACGGTAGGGGAGGTGAGAGTGCTAATGTTGTAGTAGCTCCAGCGTCATGGAGAGTAGTACGTTTTGCTGATTAGGTAAAATGGAAAAGAGAATAACAAGAATATTTTTTATTTTAGTAATGGGTTAAATGGCGGTAGCTCACTTTTAGATTATAAAGAAAATTAACCGAAAAAATTATTAATATTGCATATCTATTACACGATTTCAGACGGCAAGGTCTATAACATTCCAGATGCTTTATGTTACACTCGACTAGTGTAACATAAAGCATCTGGAATGCTTGTTTACGAAAATATGAGGCTTTATTGTTTTATTTTATTACAGGCTTACCTTGCTTTTACATCATCAGTGCTTTATGTGAAAGTGTTCTTTGGCGTGTTTTTAGCAACCTCTATGTTAATCTGACGGTCTCGATGACATTTCAGTACTTAGTAAATAGTTTTTTAAGAACCAAACTATCTTAAAAATCAGATTTTTACACAGCAAAACTAGAGACATGTAGAAAGCCTACACTAGCTTAATCTAAGACACTTGAGAATATCCAAAAACCCCCTCTTGGGCTCCCCGACTAAACGCACAAGTCCTTTTAACAAAACAACAATTACACAGTGTCAAGAGATAGAATATTGTTATAATATAAATAATAAAATAAGTTTGTTTGGATCGCCATCTAATGTTAATTATAATTTTATAACTTTGAAGTTAGTCTCACTGATCAATAAGGACTTGAAGCATTTGTGGAAATGTAGGAAAAGTTTGTGTTAGGCGGGACTACTTGAAGTTCACTAGGTCACCTATTAATAAATGTAGCGAAAAAGTTGACGCAAGCGGTCGTTGACCTTACTAGTCTAGGCGCTAAGTGGATAATGCCTTCATTGTATTTAATTTTCTTCTCTGTGTCTGTTGCCAGTGGAGGTGATATTCCTGATGTGGGGCATCCGACTGTGCATCATGGTGAGGAAGGCGCCGTCAGAATTCAACGAGAGCCGGTTCATCTCCATGGCCATCTACAACGAGTTCCTGCTATCCGTCTTCCTCAATATATCCATGTAAGTTTTTTTAAATTATATTTAGGAGACAAGGTTAAACACGGGTTACTTGATGGAAAGCAACTGCCGCCGCCCATGGACACTCGTGACATCCGAAGACTCGAAAGTGCGTTTCAATAGGGAATGGGAATAGGGATATATGAAAGTTAGGGAAGATGGGACACCTAAACTGGGTAAACTCACTCACTGACCGAAACACAACACAACGCCGATTCACGTCAGTTTCCTGTGAGGCCGTGGTATCACTCCGGTTGAGCCGGCCCATTCGTGCCGTAGTATGTACGTACTCCTACGGCAAGTATGCTGTACTTTACTATCTATATCCATATGACTATCTTATTATATTCAAGCTCCTTTTGTAGTCCGCCGTGCCGCGTAATGTATGACCACCATAAATGCTTTTATATGGCATGACGACAGTGCGGCGACCGTGTGTCATCCGTGCCTACAATCCATTAATATAACGACCGTCTCAGTAATAAAAGATGGACTTGTATCCGCTTTTACTTGAACAAGTTCGCAAGTTGCAACACGTCACAGCGACTGTATCTTCTCGTCTTTGATCGCCGATTATTATGAAGAGAATACATTATAATAATAATATCTATAGACGCTTCACACCACGTCAGTCTGGCTCTAGTCCCGTGCTAAGTACCTGAAGGACTTGTGTTACTAAACAACGGAAATATACTTAATACTTTTATACTATACACATATTTAAGATTTTAACTATACGAGTATGATACACATATTTAATACACAATTAAGACTCAGGAACATTGAAAAACTCTTTGTTCCGTCGGCGCGATTCGTACCCGCGGCCCCCGGCGTGAGCTACCGAAACTCTATCCAACTGAGCCACAGAGGTCGTCATATTAAATATTCGATTTATATTCTTCAGATTAGAATATTTCTTTAGGCCATACCGAGTCGAAATACATGTCACTGGCCTGGCTCATCCAATTTCCTCGACCGATACAAAGGCCCCTCAAATTGAAAAGTCCACGCAGATGTTACACTTGACACATAATATGGAGAACGTTATTAGAATTCGTAATATGTTACACAAGTTATTGTCGCTAAGTTAACGTTCCGATCATCGCTGCAAGCAGCCGCGACACAAAAAAAATCAATAAGCAATAGGTTTCATTTTGTTCAACGACTCTTTATGCCACGTTATGCGCAGCTAGACAAATGTCATCACAATATGAAACCTATTGCATGTTCCAAAAAGTGGCATTTTATTTGGTTTTCTATGTGTCGCGGCTGCTTGCAGCAAGGATCGGTACGTTAACATGAGGCCCTCTATTGCTCTGACAAAATGATGCAAGCACGGTGGCCACCCGTCGCGGACACACGCTTACCGCAGAGTAGGTATCTACCCTAGGCGTAAAAATCTATACATATAATTAAACAGTAAAATTGTAGTATCTTTACATTTTATATTTTTACAAATTAATCAATGTTGGGGTTACTAAGGAACAGTAACAGAACACATATCGACAAAAAAGTTGTCTGTTTGTCTGTCTATTTGTACGCGTTAATCTCAGGAACTACTGGGTGGATTTGAATTTTTTTTTTTTGTTTAGTAGCTATTAGCTACTTAACAAAAAAGAGGCATGTATCAGCGAGACATTTTTCGATCTCAACTACATAATACAGATGCTCTTTGCCGTGGGAGAGCTATTCTTCGGCCCAAATGGGCCGGCTCGACCGGAGTGATACCGCGACCTCTAATAAAACTAGCGTGAAACGGCGTTGTTCCGTTTAGTGAGTGTTTAAAGGTGGCCCAACTTCCCTAATCCATATTCCCATTCCCTATTCCCTCATAAAGGTCGGCAATGTACTTGCAACTCTTCGGATGTCACGAGCGTCCATGGGCGACGGCAGTTGCTTCCCATCAGGTGACCCGTTTGCTCGCTTGCCCCCTAAATATCTTTTTTAAAAAAAAGCGACGCGTCACATCAAATGGATTACTATAGATATTCACCTTCAAAAGTCCTCTCACAATTCAACTAAGTTACACTGGAAGATGCATTTGTATATCACAGAGTTTTCAATTTATCTGATGTGCTTGCGTCTCTAACAGATTTATAAGCTTCGAACTAAATGAAACACACTTTTTTGTGCACTATTTTCACTTTATTTACTTAGTACTTTATAGATTTTACACTTTATACATTTTACACTTTATACATTTTACACTTTATACATTTTACACTTTATACTTTATACACGACCGGTTTCGACGAAGTCATCATCAGCCGCCCTAAAAATGTAACTTTACAATATTGCTAACTGCAATTCATTTTGTAATTTTTCTTGTAAATAACTGCTAATTTTGCAAGACTTTGACGAAGAATTAATTTAAATAGATTTACAATTAATTTAAATATATTTCGAAGTAACTATTTCATGAAAATAAATCGACTTATGAACAAAATATACTAAAACGAATTGTAGAGATATTACGACCATTTTAGGTCTCCCGCTGTAGGCCATTTTAGGTAGGCCTAACATGTACCGTCGACAAAATGTTATCTACACGTTTTCTCGACGTTTTCCGTTTTATCTCTTCGTCTCTATTGACCCCAACATGACATTTTATCATGTCATCAAAATTACAGATAGTTGTGTTTTTTTTAGACAAAACTAGCACAGATATTTTTGTCTACGAACCCTAACATGACAACACAATCGAATCGAGTTTTGTCGAGATTTTGATACATGATGAAATATTTAATTTATTTTATTTGTATGTAGGATTTGTATGCATAGATAAGTGGAAATTTCTTATGTTAGTAAGCATGGCCGAGCAATCTAATTATTGCGTTTATAAGAGTAGGTTAACAATATAATTTTGTTGCAGGTTATTCCTTCAGTCTCCGGCCAACCCCGACCTCCTGTATATAATATTCTTCTGCCACACCCAGCTGACTGTCACCTTGCTGCTGTGCTTCATATTCGGCAGCAAAGTAAGTCTTGGTATTTCAATTCAAAATTTTGTAGACTGCTTTTAGAAATTTAGAAAGAAAATATGTTGTGAAAATAATAACTCCCACACCGGTTTCGGTGAACGGTTTCATAGAAACTAGGCCTGTTACGCAGGAGTAATTTTAAAAAAATTGGCTAATAAAATAACATGCGTAAAATACGCTGCCAAAATTAATGTATTGCTATACAAGATAGCCACCGAAAAGTCGCAAAACGTACGCCCGAACTTCGATCAAATATTATAAAGATTCACAGTTACCGTCGTATAAAGTGGCACCGGCAAAACCGCCCGCTATTCCCCTCCTAGACGCTCCGAGAGCGCGATTTCAACTTTTGTACGATTTTGAGCTTTAACTCATTAAGTTAAGTTTTTTTTTAATTCGCTTGATTTTGATTAAAGTTGTTTTATATCAGATAGCCTTGGTGTCGTTGTTTTATTTAATTTTGAAGGGATCTGTGCATCTTATTAATATTTGATCGAAGCGCCCGACTGAAATTCCGCATGGTGTGCAATCAGCATTTTAAAATACACAACTGACGTAATCATGCTGAACTTTGGTCCCCGTAACTTCGACCTAATGTGTTTAGACACTTGAGGGCGTTCTACATAGCGTGAACAAACATCATGCAAAGGTGGTGATGCAATGCATTTTCAATCTTACGCCATGAAATTTAGATACATTTTAGATATTAATGTTGTGAATGATCGTGTTTGTGAAACCGTTTGTCATCAAGGTCGTGACCTTGATGCACTCCAAATAGCACCCTCAGTTCATGGCGTAAGATAGAATTGAGGAGGCATCTTTGATATTAATTGCATCAAAGTGTACCTTTGCATGATGTCTGTTCCCACCATGTGTGTAGAAACCCCATTACGCTGTTTGTCCATCAACACCGTCAACCGAGGACGAGATTATTTCTTCCCTATAAAATGTAACTTTATAATTTAGGCCATAAGTTTCATTTTTCAGCGACATTGCTCTATCGTCGCTCAATGTCATCGCCGTCATTAAAGGCGTAGAGAAAAATGAAACCTGTAGTCTATGTCATAAAGTTGAATTTTATCCGGCCGCAATATGTTCCCGGTTGACGGTGTTGGTGGACAATCGACCTTAGGTTTAAAAGCCTTAAGTAAATAACCAACAATTAAAAAGTAAAGACGACGTAACACGCGTTAAAATTTAATCCAGAGTGACGTAAATTTTCCACTTAACCATATATAATATCAAAGTACTCCGCTAACTTTGATCTCGAATCTCTGCAGAGTATCTAATTTAATTTGTGCGCATTATTATTTTAATACCGTCGGGGGAACTATTCGAGTAAAAGGCCCACTTATGTGTGAACACTGCAAAACTATGTAACCGTTTCCAGAGTAGGGTAAGGGTTTTATTTTGGTTAAAGTCAAAACAATAGCAGAGGGCCTGTGTGGTATTGGCTTACGCAAATTCAATTTTCGTTTACGATATCGAAGATAAAAGGGATAGGTTATCGTAAAGAACTTTTGCTATACATATATTATTACTGGCCCGCGACTACGTCTTTTTTATGTTATTCAAGGGGCAAGCGAAGAGACTGGTTACCCGATGGAAAGCAACTGCCGTCGCCAATGGACACTCGTGGCGTCCGAATAGTCGAAAGTGCTTTGCCGGCCTTTTTAAGGGAATAGGGAGATTAGGGAAATTGGGCCGCCAGTAAACTCACTCACTGAACGAAACACAGCACAACGCCGTTTTCCACGTAAAATTTTATAAATTGTACCGTTTTATAACATTTTTCGATTACTGCTTGGATCATATTAGTCGTAGCGTATTGTTATGTAGCCTATAGCCTTCCTCGGCAAATGGACTAACCAACACATAAAGAATTTTTCAATTCCGACCAGCAATTCCGTAGATTAGCACGTTCAAACTAACGAACTTTTCAGTTTCGTATTACTAGTGTTTGGATGAAACTCCAAGCTTCATTCCTTGTTCGACGCAATTTAATATTTCCAGTCAAACCCGGCGTAAATTCCGGCGGCATACCTTCGACAAATTAAACGACAGACTTTTTTTATTTTGTGCCACTAAAATGTGTAAGTTGTTGGTTTGATATGATAATACTACTTTTAACCCGACTACGGCGAAGCAAAAATGAGGGTTATGATTTTAAGTTCTATGTATGTATGTATGCATGTATGTATGCATGTATGTATGTATGTATGTATGTATGTATGTATGTATGTGGGTATGGATATTCATATATTCTCTCGTAGCTTTAAAACTACTTATCTTATATGGACGTTAGGTATCGTTGGAAGCCTCTCAATTGTCCGCTGGGTTGTGGGCTACATGGCGTCACGGTAAATTGACTATAGCGCCATGTTGGAGACTTGAAGTGAAGAATATTTTTTTTCTGACGTTGTCGTGTGGAGTATCATATGAAAGAGCTCTGTAAGCACATTTTAAATCATTAACATATTATATAATATAATTAAGAGATTCATCAAATCTCCTCGATACACCATTGGATATGAAACAATATATATCTAAGAATAAAGTACATAACAATAATTATATCTAAGAATAAAGTACATAACAATAATTATATCTAAGAATAAAGTACATAACAATAATTATATCTCAGAATAAAGTATCGAGAGTATGATAGCCCCAAAACAATTGAAATAAAAATGACGTTTAAAAAACTAAAACCCGACCACTAAAACACATTCTATATAGTAAGAAATAAGAAAATATATGGACATGTTTAAAGGATAGCCGTGGTCGTATGTCTCTTCTGTTTAACTAAGTAATCTTAGACTTCGGTGTCTGTCCGCATGTCCATCTGACCGTCTGTCTGTCTCCAGGTTGCATCTCGAGAACGGTTATAGCTTTCATCATTAATAGATTCCCATCACCTTTTTTTTATTTAATGTTTTTCTTTTATAAATTTAAAACTTTCAGAAATTTGTTTTCCCCATTTTTTTTGCTTTAGACTGGTACGGAACCCTACGTGCGCGAGTCCAACTCGCACATACCGGTTTTTAGGATGTGTTTTAGCAGTCGAGTTTTAGTTTATATACTTTGACAGAAAAAAACGAGGCACAAAGCCACACAAATATGTTCATCATCATCGTTGTCATCGTAGTAGAACGATCTTTACTCATTCTCTGTGTCGATTTAATTAAATTGAGCGCGGCTTAAATTGAGTGGCACTCAAGTCAATGCAGAGACATCATTATAATTGAGATCTTATACGTTGTATCTAGTAGGATTAGATTAACACCTGAATGTCTCTGCTCTCCTCGTAGTGCATTGTGATTAACCATCCATAAAGTACGTCACACGTAAAGGGGGAAGGGGAGGTTAGACAGTGTGACATGGACATCACATAACAAATGTTATAAATTTAATCTTGTAACTTGTAATAATTTCAGATTTAAATGGCAATATCACAAGGGACGAGGTGGTCGTAGAAATGTGAAAACCTGTGATTAGGGAGGGCGGGAAGTGTAAAACATGTGACATTTGTGTGATGTACTTAATGGATGGCCCCTCAGCAGCTGTATGAGTCTGCTCCTCTGTACATTGTAATTGGTGGATAATATTTCATCGCATCGCAAAATCAGACGCTCAAAGTTCGGTGAACTTTGAGCGTCTGATTTTCTAATATTTCGACAATTTTTATGATTAAAGATGCTGTATACACAATATAAGCTGTAGCATTAATTACTTATATTATTTGCCTCTGCAGTGTATGTTGTCTCTTTAAACTTAAAGAGATAACACAGCCTTAGCTTCGTTTTGTGAAATGCGTATTATTTACTAAGCAATGAGGCTAGTTTTTCAAGCTAGGCTAGCAAACTAGTCTCAGTACGCTGGCATGCAGCAAGCAGTAAGTGAACTTTACAACTAATTGACAAGCCAAGGTCAGCTTGCCAAGACTAAAAGAAACTAACTTTTAACTATTTCAGAAACATGAGCAAACCATATGTTATACTCTATAAAATGTAAGCTGAAATAATAAATAAGTAAATAGCAACGCAATTAAAACCAAGTCGTAATTTCTTCTAAAAATATATGAAAAGACAGAGATAATACAAAAAATATTGCAGCCAACTTGATTTAAATTACAACAATATTTAAAAAAAATACTTCAAATAATTTTCTACACAATATGATTCGCATAGCGTCTGTTTTTTATCGCGGCACGAACATTTAAATATTACGGTACAATAACGAAACTCGATAATGGCGGAACTTCGGCGCAAAACAACAGAGATTTCGTTTTATTCGCCAGATAATGGCAAAGTTCTGGAAGATCCAATGCATTTGTAGTTTCCAGACTAAAGTTCGGAATTGATAACGTTTGTGCATTTGCTAAATAGCTCCTGGAATTATTATACTTAGATCAAAATAAACACCTTATTTTGTTCTTTAAACTTTGAGCTAAAAGGGCCTTTTTCATCGGTTGCTGATAATATTTCCGATGGTTTTCGGAAAAAATAGGTTTTTTGTTAGCGAGGAGAGATTTTTGAAACTCCGAATGTATGGTTAGGGCTGTTGGTGGATGTATTCCCCTTATAAACACGGACAGCCGGGCCGAGCCTCGCCGGGGCCGGCCGGGGCGGGCCGGGTCTCGTAGCGCCAAATGCTCTATGGGCCTATGGCACACTGTTGACGGGTCGAGTTTCATTGCATTGACGGATTTTCAGTACGTCAGTGTGACCACTTTTAAATAATTCTCGACCAAAAAGGATATTCTACTAAAATCTACTGTATCTTGTTTTAGCTTCAGTCAAAAATTGTCCTTTATTTATCAATGTATTGTACGTGGTTAAAATAAAAATCAAATTGAATGTTTTCATAGACGGTCTTCTCATTATATGTTTAAAATGTTTTATTGTATTCTATCCTATAACATTAATTTCCTACTATAATCTACTACACTGTTGTGTGCTTGCCGGCCTGTGTCGTGTCGCATCCGCCGCGCAAAAATCCGCCCCACACGCTGCGGCGCGGCACTCCTTTAGGGTCAATCTCACCGCAACGTGACGCAAATAGTCGCGTAGTACACGTAGTTGGATTTATTAATTTCAACCATAATTAATATTTAAACCAATCGTAAAGAGGAGCTATAAAATATAATCTATTTTCAATTTAATCACAGACTTCAGGTCATTAAATTTTATTAAAAAAAACATAACCATAAACAATAGAATATTTCGCGTGTGATTATCGTGTCATGTGAAAATATTGTAGTATACGTAGGGATTAATTTATTAAAAATATCTAAGATAAAAGCATATTTCAAAATGATATTGGTATTCCACGCTCTTCCTCCATATCATCTATAACTGGGAAAATTTTCATGTTTTTTCATTTACGCGTCTTTCGTAAAAAGGGGGACGAAATTTTCCGCTCGCGTATTAATATATGGATATTTTGAATTTAAATTTTTAAGATATTTGAAATCTGTCTCGTAGGCCTACATGGTGTACAAAGGTCACGGGAAGGACGACAAGGAGAAGACGGGGAAGTTCAGGTCGAGGCCGGCAGAGTCTACCTACACCATGACCACCAACAGGAGCGGGAAGTATTGTGACAACATGACCGAGAGAGACTTAGAGGTACCCACAAGTAGCTTCACATTTCTGCATCGCGCTATCGTAGTTTCGCCGAACGGGAAACATTTAATATATAGATTCAATAGTCTAAGCCCAGAGTTGCCAAAAAAGGTCAGATTTTATAATTTTAAGCTTATGATTATAGCGAGGCGAAAACGCAGCGAAGTGAACTGTGTAATCGCTATATCAAAAGAAATTCACCAGACTGTAATGTGATGCACGAACTAAAGAACTACTCGGTTTATTTCACACCACCACGTAAGGGACCATCCATAAAGTACGTCACACGAATTTCATGATTTTTAGACCCCTCCCCCATTGTCATGGGTGAATATCCTTCCTCCCAAGTATGACGTCACAAATTTGCAACTTTACAACGAAAAATTTAAACTACCTCAATATATTTACGAGATTATTTTTAGTGTCACAAAACTGAGGATCCCCCACCCCACACTTCGTCGATCGGGGGAACCCTATTTACGCGTGACGTACTTCATGGATGATCCCTAAAAAACATAAAGAGAAATTATTTATCAAGTGTTTCAGTATTACCCGAAATAGGAGGTAAAAAACACAGAATTGCCTACGCAATGAATTGCCTCGAGGCAGCAATAGAAAACAAAATATTGCTCGTGTAATTTTAATGAGACCTCTTTTAAAAACGTCTGCTATAAACTCCCAATTACAAATACGCCAGCGAAATAAATGATATTTTTGAACACGAAGGCTATATTTAAGAGAAAATAAATTGAGAGTAAATGGAAATTGAACAGAATGAAGTCATATAACAAATGACGCTCAAGTAATTGGCATCATTATGTTGGTTCTTGGCAGATAATACTCCGATCGGCTTTTACTGCCTCCTTATTGTTTGTCTGATGTTTTATAGACTAGACTGCTTGTTACCCACGACTTTGTGGCATTAAATTGAGCGTTTTCAGTCCTAATAAGTTGCACTGCCAGCATTTAGAATAATTCTTTTACAATATGTATATAATCGGCCTTTTAAGACCCTTTTTTTTTCAAGCATCTCCAGCGATCTGAACAAGGATCACCAGGATATGTAGTACTCACCGAGGCGGTGTAAGGCCGCACCCGGTTTTACCCACAGTGTTCCTTCTCGTGAAAGTGAAGTCACGGAAAATGCGTGATACACGATAGCAAATCCACCAGCTTTGCCCTATGGGGCTCTACCCGTGAAATCCCCACATCACAACGGCACGACGCGCTGGAAAACCTAGCGAGTCGTGACCTACTCGAGGACTCGATGCCTAGGCGACGGACTCCTCATACCATCGCCTTGAGCTCCCCCGCTAGGTCGGGACGTCGTGACCACCCTTGATCTCCGGCTTAGCCTTCTCTGGGGAACCAGCGCCCCCTCCTTCGATGATAATACCTGTTCGGCAAATGTCTCGACTGCCCTTCAAGAATCCTCGCTGTCCAACATCGCTGACAGCGAGATTCAGTTTTCACAGGAGATACAGTGGTGGGAATGTGTGGTGGGCCAAAGCCCGTTTTTTTTTTGACAGCGAGATGTCAGGTCCTATGAAGACCCTGTACTTATAGTATTTTTTCACATTACCATTAATTGAAATTTGTTTGGTATCATAAGCAGATATCGGTAGCATAGCAGCGGCCATAGGTACAAATAATTTCCTGTTTATTTCAGTATTTTTTTATTGCTTTCTAAATTCAATTACGTCCATAAAATTTTCCAGGCCAATAGTAATATCTCTTCTTTTTAACCAAAAGGAGATGAATAAATTCCCCATTTTTATTTACTAAGTACCGGATGTTTTACAAAAAGAATCATCTATTAAATACTCGTTTTCACGAACACTTTGAGTGGTTTTTAAGTGGGCATCCTCATTTAATCACTTCCCCAAACTACTTCATAATCCCGAGCTTATTCTAATAAACGAGGTGAGTTTGCGGGAGTTTTTCAGGGTTCTGCGTCGATAATAATAATAAAGAAAGCCTACTTAAATATAAAACTAATTCCGAGTTGTTACTAGTTCTCCATTAAGGAAGTTTCTTGGACGAAATTACGTTTTTTATTTAAATATACAAGAAATAACTTCTGCCATAATGACTCAGCTAATACTTATTTGTTAGCGAGTTAAGTAATAAGGAGTAATAAATTTTCCTTGTTTAGGAGGAGTTCAAGAAAGTCTGCAATCAGCTGAAGAAGCTTCGGGAACGGTCCACTGCCTGCCCCCACTTAGCGAGGAGGATCATCGCGATGCAAGACGCGGCTTCGGCGCATGAGAAACCGGTGACGACCGAGCACTCCGCGCCGCTCAAACTTAACACCGTCTTCAGTGCGGTGGCCGATAGACTCATCTGCACCATGACTCCCACTGAAGAATCCAGCAGCAGCGGCCGCGACCTTCCTTTCGAAGCCCCTCCAGCATACAGGCACAAAATATTCACCGCCACCAAAAGCGCTGAAAACAGCAACGCCGAGCAGAGCTGCACAGACGTGACTACCGATTCGCCTAAGCGGAAACCAGAGAAGGATGAAGTGGAGAAGGAGGAAAGGCAAAACAGTGTTTTCAAAATATCAGGTGAGGCTAACTGTGGTGATATCAGGCCGCCGGAGGTTGCCAACAACGGGTACAGAAGCGAAAAAGATGTTAGGTCGAGTCCGACCAGTATAGAGACAGTGCGGGGTGTGAGGTCTGGACATGCGCGCACCCACGCCATCGTCATCAACCTGGACGACAAGAGCCGCTTCACAGAAGAGGTTACCGTGTAAATACTTCTAGTACTTAACGTTAGTGAACATAATCGCTTAACAAGTAAGGTATGTGCCGTTCGAAGGAATTTTACCCGTCACTTTTACGTGGATGACTAATGTCAGAGACTGTTTCACCACTTCCTGATTAGTGTCAGATAGGCTATTTATCCTTAATGATCTGTCTCACATGAATTTCGAGGTAAACTAACTTCGAACGACCCACACGTGTTTACAAGTGCTGCCATTTTAAATGTAATCACCACAGTTAAATTTAATGATATTTCAAAAGACTTATTAAAGTTACTACACATTCTAAATGCCAATTCTCATAATGTTACGATTGTTTTTGTTCTCGAATCGTCTATAGCATACCAAAGATATTAAGTAGTCGTTTTAAAATATCGTGATGTTTCAAGCTACATTCCATGTTTTAGTCCTAGTCTACTCTGTGATTCATATTTATAGCTAGTACGTTAGGTAGATGTAAAAATGCATATCAAATCTTTGATTGTTATCTAGCAAGGAAAATCTAAGTCAACTGAACGTGTGACTTGTATATAAGCGGTTGTATTTCTTTGAGGCTATCGACAATTCATGTCCTTGATGGTGTTGTTTTTTTATTGTAAATATTTACCTGGCCGCGTGTTAAACACGTCGGGCGCTGTAGTCATTACTCAGTGACACAGATTACCTCATTTAGTTGCCTGCCTTTTAAAGAGTTTCGTGAAAAGTATACGAATGGCAATTACGCTACTGACAGGCTCATATTTTGCACCGAAATCCTTTTAAATCAAACTTCATTTGTTGCCGTGTTTTAGCGTACAGCTTGTAATTAAAATACCATTTATTTCTTCAATTAATTTTTAATTAGTATTTGACTTCGTAAACTATGTTTCTGTTGTTTATATTTTATGAACTCAATCAATTTTGTAAATGAATATTTGATTCGGTGGCACATTATCATTATCGCTTCATTTTATTTGCCGTTTATAATCCTACATCAATTTTAAATATCTATCGAAGATGGCCGCGAGCAGCCACGTTTTGTTGTTATAAAAGAAAATTGTATTTTTAGCTAAGCACACTATCATTTTTATAATAAAATAACTAGACTCTGGAATCTCAAACATCCGACTACAGTGCCCCAAGGGAGCCATAATGAAAGACAAATTAGTGACGACATTGTGCATATTGTATAAGTAAAACGTTGTTCATAAAATAGTTTATGCTGAAGAATTCCGTTAAGCTCAATTCATACTAACGCAGAGCGAATAAATTCTGAAACTCCCACAACCTGTATAGAATAAAGACTTAACAAACGTCAGATTGCCAAGAGCGGGTTTATTTCACATTCGACCTTGGACGCGTTTCGCGATTACTTAGATTTTATATGGGATTTATGCAGCGCCACCTAGCGATGCTCACGGTCACATTTACAAATCCCATAAAAAATCTTGGTAAACGCGAAACGCGTTCACTGTCGCATGTGAAAAAAAACCTCGCACACGGCACTCTGTTATATTGAAGTGAAGTGTTGCGACGTGTTGTGTCGCTTGAGTGCGGTTCTGACATAATTATAGTGAAAAATGTACGACCTACGTGTTCAAAGAATTTGTACTTTACGTTGTGGATATAAAAGTGATTTTGCATTGAGATTTCCTTCGCCTAGTATGAATTGACTCTTACGCTCAAGGGACTCCTGTATATATTCACTTGTATACTTCTAGCTTTAATACTTAAATGTTACTTCAGCTACCGTGTAGAGAATACAGTATTTGTTTTGTATCTGCTTAGACTATTTCCTCTGCTAATTGGAATACTTGGATAATGTGAAACTGTCATAAGATTTTCTATTATCCTTCCGCTAATACACCGTGTTAATATTTTTTACCATTTTTTATTTAAGCGAGTTGTAGTCTTTCTATTTCTACTTAGTTTTAATCCCTTTGTTTATTATTTAGCCAAATATAAATTTACAGACAAACTCATTAAAATTTTACAACCTAATTATATGTTTTAATTATATTCAATATTTAATCTTTGGACAACTGAGCTAATCCAAATGAAGCGAAGTCGTTTACCGTTTAGTTAATAAATTAAAGTTATTATCATAAGGACTAAAATTGTTATAAGTTATTTTTTATCATTAACAATTTATTTTGGAAAACCAACAAACTTATCATAATTGATAAGAATATAAATCTATATATATATATATATATATATAT
>JAOTAV010004815.1:0-30887 GCA_026546445.1 Cyclargus thomasi | reverse complement strand
CCGCAAGAACTGGACGCAGAGCCTCAGCAGTACGTTGACCGTACTGGGCCTGCGCCAGGTCCTCACCCCACCTCCTCCTCATCGCACCTCCTGCTCTTGTCCTTGCCAGGTCGAGGAGACCCAACCTTGATCTTCGGAGCCCTACGGCTTTTCTTAGTCTTTCGACTAACCGTAGGCTCTCGTTCTCCCTATTTGGATTTACCCGCGAGAGAAGTGCGGGGCAACCGACACAATATAAATAACTAGGGACCTGTTAGACTATTCACAACTTTTTTGACAGATTCTCCGTACAACATCTGTCAAATAAAATTGTGGATAGACTATCTGTAGGAGGTGAAACGGGCCTTTTTCTTGTCACGCCTATATTAGAAGTAAAAGGTTACAAACGATTTAACGTACACGTGCTACGTCGTCGCTACGTAGCATTCCGTAGAGCGTAGCGCTACGAATTCGAGCCAGGCCCCAAAGCACAACGGTGCGTTGCGTTGCGTCGCTCGGCTTCGTCACTGTGTAGACGCTTTTGATGCGTTACGTCGAAGCGGAAAGGAAAGTTAAGCGCTGCGCTATCAGAGCTCAAAATGGAAATCCCAGTTGCGATGTCGTGCGTCGACGCAACGTAGGTGTGGTATAGATTGCGTTGATCAGTTGCAACGATAAAAGGAACGCAGCGAAATGAACTAGTGGGCTCTTATGGTAGAACTACACAATGCTAGTTTTTCATGATAAAATTACAAACTACTATCGGTAAGTTATTAAGAACTTCTGCATTTATTGTTGGTATAAAAATTAAACTTCAACCATAGACAAAATAGTATTTCGTGTATGATTATTGTGTAATGTCAAAATATTGCAGTGTACGTGTAGTTTGCATAGCGTTTTATTTATTAAAAATATGAAAAATTAAAGCATTTGAAAATAATATTGGTATCCCACGCTTCTCCTCCATATCAACTTCAACTGGGAGAAATTTCATGATTCTACGCGTCTTTCTTAAAAACGGGGTACAAAGTTTTCGCATATTAATAGCTATATATTAATACTAATGCTTTATTAACTGTCTGATACCCTATAATATTATAAGGAAAAGTAGCTATAATCTACTCTTCTATAATAAGGCCAGATTTGAATAAATAAGAGAATTTATAATTTTAACTATTTACACAACGAAAGTTTGCAAACAAAATATATTTGAGATTTCAAAAGCCATTTAACACTACGTATTTGTGAGATAGTAATTTACAAATATAAAACCTCAATACAACCGACACCAACCATTCGCTTTGGAAAATATTCATCGCATTTGTGGGAATATTTTTTCAGCCTTTACATATTGTGTAGGGCCCTCATATTGCTTCAATTTCTAGGAAATTCGTATAATGTACACCGTTATGAAAATGAATACTTGTAAACGAATTAGGAATATTATTGAGTCTATGACTGGTATGATAAAAATGAATAATTGTATTTTTATTTAAATGATTATGCTTAGGTAATCATTGTAGGTGCAAAATATAGTATTTTTATATCACAATAAAATCGTGTCGTCGTGTCATAAAGTTAGTTATTTTTCACATCAAAAACAGCTTTACCTTTTTTTACGGTTTACATGTATTTTATTTTTATCGTTAGAGCAAACAACCCTTTGTTTGCTCTTACTATTAGCGCCTAACAAAGAGTATTTTTTTTAAATCTCGTCGCATATTCAAGAAAAGCGAAGGTATTCTTGAAATTCTGTATTTGTGAGCAGACTTGTAACGATGGAGCTCACCGCTTCCGGTTCCGGTAAGCTCGTTATCTGTTCGCCAATAAGTCGTGGTCACCCTACAATCGGGTTATCTATACTGGGTTTTCCGTACAATTTACAGCCGGCTCTCCGCTGAAACGATGTCACCAAATCGCCGTTTTAGGAGTTTCTACTGTTATTTGAAACAAGTGATAAATTTTAACGAACAGAAAACGAATATTTTTCCATTATGATAGATTCTGTAGATGTTAAGGCAGCGAAGTTATCGGAATAACCCAAAAGAACTGAGCACCTTTATCCAACACGTTTTTAGCGCTTTGTTGGAATTGACGTAGTAATGAGAGTTTGATAATCTATATAATTATACGCGAGCAGAAAACATTATGCCCCTTTTTACGAAAGACACGTAGATGTAAAAGCATGAAATTTTTCCCGGTTATAGTTGATATAGAGTAGAATGGTGCAATATTAATATTATTTTAAAATATGCTTTTAAAAAAAACGCTACGCACACTACAACACTCACACTACAATATTTTGAGATGACACGATAATCAAACACAAAATATTCTATTGTTTATAATTGAAACTTGTGTTTTTTAACAACATTTAATGGCCTAGCGAGACCTTTATGCCAAATAAAAGTCTGTGATTGAATTAAAAATAGATAATATTTTATAGCTCATCGACACGAATGATTTCAATATTTATGGTCGTATTAGGACCACAGGGCGACCTCTAGTTATCATGAAGCTGTAATTTGACTCATGTCATGTCAATAATACTTGGCCGGGTTGCACGTGCAAAATCTCTTATGTCTGCGTATGCGCTGTCATTCACCAAAAATTGTAGTCTGCGCAGTATAAAATTTCACAGCGCATGCGTCAAAAATGTACCGAACACGGCCATTTTATTCGTTTCCGTAAGGTTTATAGCAAAAGAAATTCAGGAAAAACTTTAACAGAAAAGCAGGAAATCGTAAATGAATTTTTCATATACAGCGTCATCTCTGAATAGCACATACATAGCATCCACTACAACGGCGCCAGTACGTGGTTTTTAAGCGATTTTCCACGCGAGTGAAGTCGCGAGCAGTTTAGTATAAATGTGTTAATAATTAATAATAATAAATTCGCTCTTCTCCTCAAAGAATGTATTACTTTATCTAAAAAAATGTTTGTGTATTTGAAGCGCATGTAAACTGATGTAAGTTGCAGGAGCTTACAAACTATGGAACCAAATACAATAGTTGATCTGCAGATTTTACCATTTGCATTCAAAGTTTGTCTATGTTTCTAAATTCAGTTTGCTCCCTGTACGAGATGTTACAGATTCTAAAGATGAATATATTCTTCAATGGTTTACCTCCTTTTATTTAGACTCTACTAGTTTTTGTCCGTGGGTCTTACTTATTTTTGCTATAAATAAGTATAGTAAAATATAAAAGTTTGCATCTTTCTTATGACGTGATAAAAGAGCTTTAAGTAATTTATTTAAAAATTTGTTAAAATGATTATAGTCAATAAACTAATTGTATTATTTTATTTTTGCATGTAGTACTCAAAATAAAGATTAAATTTTTATTCCCGAACCTTTATTCCATTACTTTCATAATCACAAAAAATAATTTACCTGATCCATATCTCATTATGCCGATTTTATAATTGACTTGAATAGCACGGATTGGTTGCTATGGATCCCTATTTTTAATCAAAAGGTAACCCTAAAAAATTCAATATCAATTTTTCTTTAACATGCTGAATAGTTGGTATAATATGCTTTAGTATAATAATGTCTTGTACATTATAATTCAGAATGTAGTCCGCGTTAGCATACTAGTGTAGATGCAATTATATTATAACACGTTGAATGCTACGCTGTCACAGACGTCACTCAACATGTGATATAATTTAATTTACATAATTTACCGGTTTCAGTGATGTGGCTAAATAATTAGTATTACAATATTACACGCAACTATAGACAACTGTAAAAAAATAATAGTGCATAAAAGTATTTCTTAGCAAATTATAATTGTATAGACTTGGTAAAAGAAACAATGGTTTATTTAATGAAAGTCGTAATACGTATATCAAGTTTAACCTAAGCAGAAACATAGTTTTTTCTTTATGCAAAGTAAATGCTTTTGTGTTATATTTAACATTTCGTTTTAGTATACTTTTTAACAGACTTCATTTCATTTAACTTATTCGACGGGATCTCGTATTATGTTTGACGCGTAAAGCTTCAATAACCTCGGATACAATACACAATTTTCCTTAGAAATATTAACTCTCTTTTCATTTCAATACGAAGGAGGTATAATAAGATATCAAATTCTTTACGACACAAAGGAAAGAAATAGAATGAAGCTAGTGAAATCAGGGTGACAAGCTAAAGCCACGAACGCGTAACAAATTTCAACGTTTCGTCGGATTTACTTAGTAGAAAAAACCTTACTAAAATTATCATTTTACTACCTTAATGTTTACGACTTTTTTAATATGATATTTATACATTTTTTTATCTTTATTTTTTATAGAATTTGGTACAAATTAGACCATATCACTCTCGTAGAGAGCCGGTATTTAATTTATTGAGATTTCTTATATATTCGTTCGCATCTTATAAATAATTTCATTCATACGATATATTTCTAGGCCACTTGTTTAATGGAGATGGGATAAGAATAGTTTTATTGCTTTATGCCACAACATGCGTCAAATGCCCCATAACCTAAAATGGTGTGTTGATAAATGTGCAATTTGAACGGAACGTTTATGCATCACATAAAGCACTTCTTTCTTCTGGTACCCGCTAAAGGTGATCGCACACCTATCAAAACCGAACAAATCGAAGTAATTTTCTCTTTTTATTTGACAGCGAATCTTTTGGATGAATCGGACGATTCAGCACGGGCTAGTTGTGCCAGGTTCCATGACATGTCATATATCGAATTTGAAAATTCCTTCCCTTCACCACGCACGGCTCCTTCGATTCTGATAGAGGTGCGCTCACCATAAAAGTTAATTTTTATTCCGTTCATTAGTATTCCGGTTTTTATGACCGCGCCATATATTTATTGGGACACTTAAAATTTATGATTTCCCGGGTTTTCGGGTTCTTATTACACGTATTAAGGTTAATAATGTAATCAAATGTTACGTTACAGCTATCTTAGTACTTCTTCGGTGCCCGTTAATGGACCGCAAAAAGGTTGGGGCGACTTTTGACCGAATTACATGAATTTAGTATTGCGTTACATATGTATGTGGAGAGGGATTTTATTGTTACCGGTGTAATACGTAATAAGTTTCATTTTACTTCTAAATGTGAGATGTTTCTTGTTTATTACATTGAGGTTTAGTAGAACAATTCATTATTCAAAATACCTTTCTTGCCTTTTCCGCTATATATTTTAGCTCTAGGTTTGCCCGTGGCTATATTAGCGATGGATTAGAAAATCACGTAAAGTATGATTATCCCTTGGGAATTATAAAGGCGTGAAGGAAGGGCGAATAAACAAACACGCTTTTCCATTTATAATATCAAGTATGGATTTAAAATATTTTTAATGACTTTCTACCTTAAAAAAGGTGCAGCTAACAAGACAGCTTTCTTTTGTACCCTCACTCCTCATCAAGACAGATTTAAGAGTCTTCTCAACTGAGTGGTGCCCACAAAAATAAGTGGCTGATTATCGCGTGAAATTGCTGAGTGAAATATTTTTTGGGTACATGAAGAATTCTCACATTATACTAAGGAGCGAAAAAGCAAACTGCTCACCTGTTGGGAAGCAAATACCTTCGCCCATGGACACTTGGAATATCAGACAGTTGCAGGACCTTTGCTGGTCATTTAAAAGGAAATATACTCCTGGAAGGTTTGCACAGATTACGAAAACAGATTACAGAAAGAACTGCGAATAACTGAAAAAAGTATGTATAGTGTCCTGTTACTTGTCTTTTTCACTCGAAACAAGTAAGTCACCTAGACTATTCAGTCAGTTGTCATCTCTAAATTAAAATTAGAAATAGACCTACGATTAGTCATTCCTTTATTATATTTAATAGGCAATGGTCCTGGTTCTGCCTGTTTCTAATTAACATAATATTAAAATCTGTACTGTAATTAGAAAAGTTCTATGTATTATTGAAAAATAATATTATTTGAATGTAAAAGCAGTCCCTATAATTTTCATAAAGTCTCATTACAAGAATTTTCTTGTTTATCTATTGATAAACGTTACTACGTTTCCAAGCCTAGTTTGAAACGTGCTTTGTTAAGTTTATTCTAAGAAAATCTTGTAAAATTGATATAAGTTTAGAATTCTCGTCATGTTTGAACCAAGTGTAAGAGCGCCATGTTTTCTGTTCAAACAACTCATAACTTTATGACTGCTACACTAACAACTTCGTATTTGTTATATACTCGGTGTCAAAAGAAGGCAGTATAACAAATAAGTATAAATATTTTTTTACAAACTTGTTTATGAAATTTATTTCACAACTTAAAATATTATGAAAATGTTTTTTGTCACGTACCTATTACCTACGAACATTGTAAAAGTTTAAGGGACGAGCAAAATAGAATAATATGAAAGTTATTCATAAATACGAGCCATATTTAGGACATTTCATTGTTTTAAAATAATTTATTTAATGAGTTACCTATTTTATTATTTATTACTGCGTTTTTATGGCTTCTATCTATGACAAAGACATAAGTAAATTACATATAGTATAGTAGTACTGGCCTATCCACAAAATTAATGAGTCATATGAACCCGCAGGTGATATTCATAGGACAATATAAGAGCATAAAATAATAAGATCTTCAAGAAAAAATTGTTAATCTTCAATTCTTCAAAAGAGTTTGAGCCACGTCAGCTTTACAACTTGTTCAAGCAAGAAAACAGGAGCTCACAAAATTGTTAAAGAGAGTTTCGTCTAAATAGCATACTAACCGAATATCTCATTTAGTTGAAAGTTATGTGGAAACTTACATGTTATCACGCCGAGATATTTTACGACTTTAATAAGATCTCCTATCTCACTCTGACTTTAGCCTGTGAAAAGGACGGATGGTTGAGGTTTTGATGTACTACTATTGTGTTTAACTCCAAGAATAAAGACTTAAGTTTAATCTAATCTTACCGAGTCATGTTTGACCCTACCGTAATTAGTACGAGATTAAAGGACCCCAAAACTATTGTCAAAGATTATACCTACTTAAGGCTAATGTTATTAAAATAATAACATCACGCAAACTTTGAATATATTACGAAAAAAAATCATCCTATAACTAGCTAGAGTCACTAAAACTGAGATCAAAAGAAACAGCCGAGCGCGAGTTGATAGTAATAGAGAGCAAAATATTGAGAAGTATACTGTGTGTATGTTTCTGAACGTTAAACAGCTTTAACACGTTACGTCGTATCAAGCGATAGCGCAATGTAGACGTAGTGCTGCGCCATCTTGTATCAACAAGAAGAAACTGGCAAATTCAAATACAGCCTGGAGACGACCGACGGTCAGACATCTAAGTAAGAAATTTTTACCCTTTGGGTACGGAACCCCAGAAATTACTAACATAGCATAAACCTAAATGGGTCTACTTACTTCGACGTTGAATGGGCGATTCCTACCTGGTATTGAGTGGAATTAACGTAAGACAAACACATAGCGTCATAATCGCCGAATTTCAAAGAACAATGTTATGTTAAATCAAACAATGGTCCGTTCCAATTGGTCGAACAATCTGCAACTCGGGCCTAGATAAATACAATTAATCCGCAATTCCGACTCTTGGTTACAAATCAGGGACAATCCGTGTCCTTTGTTAGGCTTATTACTGAACGATCCCGTCCTCACAAAACTTCGCCAATTTGAATATTTGATGTTTTGACAGTTCCGAGGGACGCTATTCAAATTTAAGAAATCTTAACTTTCAAAGGGTTGATTTGTAAGCTTTCGGCCTTTTTCTTTGAAATTGTAAAGCATATCCTGGTTCGTCATTGTTATGAAATAATATTTTTAATTTTTTTTTTCGTTTCTTTAAACTTCGATATCAAAACTCTCCATGCCAAATTTTATTCGAAGATAAAATTTGGCATGGAGCTAGCTCGTATTTTAGATTAGCACTCTCTCTCTCTTTACGCTGGTAGCACCGCGGGGCACAAGTAGTATAAAATAAACACTAAATTATAGTGTATAAACATGATAGGTATTTGTAATATGCCAGTACTTCTTCCCCATTTTGCGTTGGTGTATTCACAGTACGGCAGTAAATCCAAGTTAGTGTTGCATAGGTAAGTGGATTCTATCTCTGGTAACATGGCGCGCGCGGGGAAACTTCTCTGCAATCAATTAAGCCCCATTTAGCGGCGGGGACACACTTTCGTGAGTAAAGCTCTCGAGGTCAAAGGAGTTTGAGCAAAATTCAAAAATTTGCAACTGTATTTGAAAATACACAATTCTACGTTTTCTTTGGCTTGAAAGTTGATTATAATTTCAGTTTTTCGAGCCCTGAAAAGGTCGATGGAGTCAAACATCCTTAAGAAAATATTTTAATCACCTTTTTGTGTTTTATATGGACGTCATTTATTTAAAAAAATATTATTAAATAAAAATTACAAAAGCGTCTGTCAGTAATAGAATAGATTAATTGTCTATTCTATTACTAATATATGGTGGCATCTTCATAAACCGCTGTTTATGTTAGTAGATAAGTAGTATTAGTGTTCAAATACATGATACTCATCAATTATCACGGTGTGAAGGACGACCTACTTACGTTTGTCCATTAAACACATTTCCGTCCGGTCAAGTCGTGTTTCAAAGTTATTTTTACGACTGGCAAAACGCCAATCCTGTTTTGATTGTTATGTTTTTATGTACGACCTTTCATTTTATGAATTATATCCATTTCAACCTTTTCTGGTCGAAACATGCGATAAAATTTTTTATGTTGCAATCAAAATTACAATTGTCCGAAATGTATTATTTAAAAATGTTTACTTTTATCGTTTGCAGCTTTTAAATGTTCTTTAGCAAATGTTGTTCGCGTAAAAGACTACGAGTTGTTATGGTTTGTACATTAATTTATGCCACGGTATTAAAATGAAATTCTGGTAGGTCAGGCTTTAATATTAATATGCTTTTTATATTCTCGATTCTTAATATAAGATGTTCAGATCCAGTGTTGGGCAAAATGACACATTTTGATATTTTTGACTTTTGTTAGTAAAATTCTGAAAATAGTTTAAGAAAACCTGATTCATTTTGTATCAAAACATTGATCGAATCGGCAAAATAGTTATCTGTGTCAATATATAAACAAAATATGAAACACATTTGTTATGAAAACTTAATAAAAAATAACACATAACGTTTTTGTAACAGATGTCTACGTATGCGATTGACCCAAAACATTTCAATCGGGCCAGACTAAAATAGCTCTTTGATGTGACCGTTATAGTGATTCGTAAAGGAAACAAGACTGGATTATAATTAGCCCCACAGTTTCAGACTATTGTCGGCTAGTTTGTGTTGTAATATGACAATTTGATTTCGGGGACTAGTTCAGGACACTTATTTGCGTTGAGCAGCTTTGGACTTGTATCTTTTAACACAGAATACATATTAGTACGTGTAGATGTAACTAAATTTACTAAATGCATTACAGAAACAGAATAACATTAATTAATAAAATAACATTTAAAAATTTAACCCTTCGATCACGCATTATTAAGATGCACAGATCCCTTCAAAATAGATTAAAATAATGGCACCAAGACTATCTGACACAAAGAAAACTTAAATCAAAAAGTGTAGTAAAAAGTATAATTTAAAGTTAAAGCTCAAAATCGTACTAAAGTTAAAACTGCGGTTTTAGAGCGACTAAGAGCGAAATAGCGATTAAGCGCGGCTTTGCCGGTACCACTTTTTCGTCGGCAACTGTGAATCTTTATAACACTGGATCGAAGATTTAACCTAATTTTATTATTAGTGATTATGCTAACGTAGAAAGACTTAATATAGGAAGCAATACCGATCTTATATAACTACGAAATCAAACTACGAAGGTTTTATGTTAAATGGACTTTATAAATCCACACGTTTATAGGAAAATAAACTTTACGTCGTTCGCAGTAAAGACGATAATAAAACCAAAATATTAAGTATTCAGTATTTTATATCAGCAGTAAATATAAAACCTGTCGCATTGTTGATTTGTATAGTAAGTAAAGCGTAACGAGATACTGTAAATGTGGGTAATAGAAAATTTTATTATTCCGTTTTCATCCGGCGGGCGCCAGATTTTACCTCGGGGTGTGATTCCGATATAATCGAGTATGCGTGGACCTCTGAGGTTATTCGGGATCTATACGCAAGTCTAAAACTTTGTACCCCTTTTTACAAAAGATGCGTAGATGTAAAAGCATGAAATTTCTCCCAGTTATAGTAGATGTAGAAGAGGAACGTGGAATACAAATATTATTTTAAAATATACATTAATCTTGCATATTTTTAGAAAATACAAAGGTACGCACACTACAATATTTTTACATGACAAATCATTCACAAAATACTCTTTTGTTTAAGGTTGAAGTTTGTTTTTTTTTAATAATTTAATAATGACCTGGTAAGGATACCTTTATGCCAAATTAAAGTCTGTGATTTGATTTAGAATAGATAATATTTTTATAACTCCTTACATGATAGATTTAAATATTAATGGTCGAATTTCGATCACAGAGCGACCTCTAGTATTAATAAATACAATACTCCGAAAACAATAATGTTGCAAAGATTGCGTTTCTCTTCTCATAGTTTGAGGTAAAAAGCCTCGTAAAACTGTATTTGCAATTATCAGAAAAGGTGAAACCGTAAGTTTTTCAAGTTTTAACCTTTTACTCAGTTAATAATTATGCAAATGTTTATGATCGTAAGCTACTTAACACCAGCTGTGGCGTCTCTCGCTTGCATTTATAAAACGTCCACGCTTAACTTAGCATCTTTCTCCTTTCTATCGTGGCCTATTATAACTTAGGTATATACAAATTAGTTCCAACAGAGTTTGTTCGAACTAAAAAATTAAAGGATTTTTAGTTCGAAGAAACTCCGCCGCTAGCGATAGAATTTTATCGCTAACGATAATCATAAAAAAAATGTATATTTTTTATTTTATAAAAAATGACATTACTAAGATAACTGTGAAGGTCTATTTATGCTTTAAAAAGTCTTACCCTGCCCGTTCATGGAAAGGCTTTTGCCCTCATACTTTACGCTTTCTAATTAAAGTGATTCTCACGCTTTTTTCAGTTTTTTAAATCTATCCTCATTATTCTGTCGCCTCCCCTCTTCTGGAATAATTAGACCTATTAAGATCCCCTCAATGTTTCTTGGAATAAATAAAAAAGTTTCATCTTAGTAGGAGAAGTGTAAAAATAAATTAGACTAATATTAAAGTTCATAATAAATATTAACGAACTAAGTAATTATCGTCTGACTGTTAAGTAATATACTTCCGATTTTACTTACGAAGTACTTTATGAACATGATGTGTTTCTTAGACTAAAAGTAGCCTATGTTACCTTCGTGCTTTTTACTTATTCTACATCAAAAATTAAGTCAGATTGCTTCGTTAGAGCGAAAAGAAGGGGAAACAATTTAACACAGTTTCGCATTTATAATATTAGTATGTATAATTATTATTTATTCCATAAACTAAAATATACGTAAGGTAAGGATAACTAGAGCTTTGTGATATTTTTAGAAACGTTTGGGTGTAGTTGGATTTTATAATTTAGGCAGTTGATCTCTGTATCAAATTGTTTCGCACCCCTAAATTAATCCTTACTGTATGTTTGTTTGTTTGTCCTTCCTTCACTTTCTAACAACGCAACCAATTGACTTGATTTTTTGCATACAGTTAGTTGAAAGTATGGAGAGTAACATAGACTACTTTAGGTGTTTGAAAAACATTACGTTTTTGAATAAATTGTATCTTTACCAATTTTTGACTCCATGCAGGCAAAGCAGCGGACAAAAGCTAGTTAAAAATATATTAAATCTTAATTTTAACTTACATAACATTAATAATGATTTCTTTACTACTCGAATTACATCAACTCTATAAATAATCACTTAAAACTGACCAAGTCCATTGGCCGCGCTCAAATCATAATGACAATAGGGACGGAAGAGACGGAACCACAAATCTTGGGTTGACAGGTCGTTGGTTATTAGCATATTGAGCCCACAAGCTAGTTGCCACGGCATCACTTTGTGGCTCGTCATGACGTCACATTGTAACCTTTTTACAGTTAAAGGCTAGACCGCACTATGCGATACTACACGTCAACGACACGATTCAATTTTTTTTAAACTATACTGTCGTTCGTGTCGGTTTGTGTAAATTTTGTGTGAGTAGTTTCGTTTGGAAAAAAGTTGGGAATGAAAATATAATGTTTTTAGATTTTTTTTCATTAAAAGTAGACCGAACAGAATGTATACTACATAGTATGTACGTTCGCAGACCCTGGAATGTAAATAAAGTAATTACTGTTTAGTCTCATTTTGTGAATTTAATCTATTTACAATTCCTCTAAAACACACAATCTTTAAAATCGGTCCATTCGTTTGAGAAAAGTTTAGTGACAAACACATGCTCACAAGAATTATGGCTACGCTACGGAATAATATAAGGCGATAACAATATACTACGTAACGCAATAATATAAAAGTATAAAAGTAATACGTAAGTTCGTTGCCGTTATAGGACGCGTAGGCTGTAGACGTCAAAGCTACATGTCGTAGCTAGAGCCAATCTAAAGTATAAAAGAGTTTCAGTGGACCCCCGATGATCCGGCCCCTGCCTACTCCGACGCCCCCTGCAACGACTCCGACACGTCACAAGACGCAATTAACGCCTTTAAGCTTGGTTTATAATAGGCTGACGATAATTGTACATTCTACAACAAACTTTTACTTTTAAGAAGACTGGGAGACAAAGCTCTGATTGAATTAATTGACATAATATTATTTTAAGCAAATGTCGTAATTTTATCATTAGAAACGGATTACAAGGTATTTTTTTTGTAAAGGTGCTAGACAGTGCTCTATAGTCCGACAAATTCGATAGTCCGACACTGCCCTGCATTATGTTTGTCGAATTATCGGGGGTTCACTATGTTATGAAAGCTGAAAGTTTTTCCGTGTTTTATGGCATTTATCGAAATGACAACGCACACTATTAGTCTGATCGTAAAAATAAATGTTAGACGATTGATCTGATATGAAAATAATTTTATGGTCGTAAATTTTAAGAGCATTTACTAATACGTTTTAAAACAATCCTAAATTTCTTTTTTTTTGTTATCAAATGAGAAACTGATAAAGGCAACAAATATTTTTCATTTCTCAAGTCACCTAATATTCAAATAAGTAAATAAAAAAAGATAATTTTCTTCACTGCGCGAAATAACGCTATCCCACGGTGAAAGTTTAAAACCACCCCACGAAGCAAAAAGGACTGCGGGAAACCGCGAAAATCGACAGGGGTGGCCAAAACGGTGGCATTGTTGAGATATTTGTTGCAATTTATGCATTGCGCAGTACACGCGTGGTCCCTGGTCCCTCGACCATGAGCCGGGGAGGCGCGGGGCCACGCCGCGGCCACAAGGCCCCAGACCGCCGCGCCGCTCGAGCGTGCGACACCGCGACTACGGCACTAGTGATGTTTCGTGCTTGTGAACTATGGATGAACTGAACGGAATGTTGTGATGTGCTAGATAAGGCCCAAGGAATCTTCGGTTCCTTTACATGGTAAGTGAGTCTGGGATATTGTTACAATTTCTTGGAAGTTGTTTTATTTATTTTGAAAACATTTTCTAATGTTTAGTTTGTTGGTAACTTTAAATGTTTCTTTTACCCACATATTAATTCAATAGGGCATTAAAAAATTTTAGTTCTTAGAAAATTAGTTTCACTTTAAATAATAGTGAGGAATACTAATTTCTGGAACTGTACAACTACACGCCTTAATGTAAAAACCTTTCGGCTTAATTTTTGGTTTAAAATTAGTTAAAAGGATATAAAGAGTAGCATGGACTACGAGAACATTTACACAACATTTTTATGTGATTTTTTAATTCCACACAAACAAAGCGACGGCCAAAAGCTAGTATTAGATATTTTAGATCTCTCTCAGACTACTCTAATATTACTGTCCTAGGTTAAAATTCTTCGAAAATAAATATATATTATGAGATATAGATAGCTTAACTGCACAGCTTAAAATGTTAATAAAAATAATAATTCAAATATTTATACTGCTAATACTAATTAGGAATCCAACTACTGAATACAGAACTACGACGATACTGAACTGAATACAAAAATTAATTTAATTATTATCATATGTTTAATTTTTTACATAATATGTAGTTGATAGTTATTAATTTAAGATTATGAAATACTCTACAACTGTAATTTTATAGTACCTCTAATTAATAAATAAAATAATAATTTACAATAATAATTATTACCACAATATGGAATTCGGGAAAGGTGGTATTGATATTAAATTACATTAATACAACTAACATAATTTATACAATTGTGGTGTATGAACACTTTGCTGTTGAAATCAAAATATTTTTTAAATACTTATGTTACGTATTCAAGTTTTCTCCAGTAAGATTTTATTCTACAACCATTTTAATACTGTACTGTGTACAGCTATTATTTTTATGAGTCCGTTTCCATCTGAATGCGAAATCCTGAGTCAGCACATAAACTTCTGCGTATGTATCCTAATAAAATTGTACAGCTAGAGTGTTCGGGGGTTTTGTATTATACGGTATTCTAAGCGACTTTATAAAAGTTACAACGAATAGCAAGAACTCGACTTCGAAAACTTTTAACGCGAAAAAGTATTTTATCATTTTTATGCTTTTTTTTTCCTAGCTCGCTAGCTTAAATATAGTCCTCGTGAATTTTGAATACGCATTCTGCATTATCGTAAAAGGACTTTCACGTTACGCTAAATTTTCTTATTTAAAATTCCATTTAAGCACGTCTTCGTTAAATATTCCTACTTAACTTTATATTCGAGATTAACAATTTTGCAGCAGAAAATCCTCACTCTTAGTTAGCGGACGGCTTATTAAATCATTATAAATTTATAATTAATTAAAATTGGTAAATGAATGTACACAATTCATGCTTCAGAAAACCCATTGAGATGAATCTTTTGAGTGGAAATACATTATAGAATAAGGATAATAGATGTTTTTATATGAGTCATAAGAAGCATGCAACAAAACATATTTAAGAATAAAAGAGAAAATATTAAAAATGCGCACCCTGTTTCAAAATCCCAAAAGAATCCCCGAAAAACAGCTTCGAAGTATCTAAACGAAGATGAATTTCAAATAAGATGTCGTAGCGTCTAGATTCAAATTACCAGAGATAGTTGTCATGTCTGGTATGCTTATTGCAGAAGACACAGGCACAGCTGAAGGCGATGGAACAAGCAATATCGTTACGTGAGAAGGTTTAATCTTGGCTAAGATGGAGCGCTTCCACCGGTTGCGATTGCAATGTCTTATTGCATTCTCATTGGAACATTTTTCTATGAAAAATTCATTTGATACGTTCCATCTCTTAACAAGTAAAAAATTACTTAAAAAACAGTTCGTAACGTTTTCTGTAAGTCTATATTTGAGTGCTGAAGTTCACACATTTGGGCATATTGTAAATTTTACATTACACTGGAGCAGTCTCTCTTATTTTTCTTTACAGTTTTGTTACATACAAGAGAATACCTATCAGACTCGACACGCATCTACTTAATATTAAATTTTTAATTTTCTAGTCAAACATTAAGATGATCAGCCTGCATAATTCTCTTAACCATTGAAACAATACAGCTATATGGTCCTGGCCGCAACGCAGAATTCGAACGATAGTAAGAGTAAAGCTCAAAAATCACAGAATAATGCATACGGAACCATTACATCAATTAAGGAATGTTATAAATAAAAAATAAAACATAACGTTTGAGTCTGTAAAACATTTGAAAATCTCAGCTGCTACGCTTCATTTCGAAACAAAGGTAATGGTTTTCCAACAGAGAAAAAACATCTACTTTCCTGCTTTGGCTGTTTAAATGGCGAGCTCTGGAAATTCTTCAGAGTTTATCTTTCGGTAAATGACGGTACGAAACGCGAGCAACAAAACTCATACACCGCTTTGCAAATCGCATATCTACGGAAGCGTCCTACACTTTCGTGTATGCCAATGTATCGATATATTACGTGAATAACGGCGGAGTTAGACCCAAAATCTCAAAATTTGACTCAAAATACAGTTCACGTTAAAATTCACAAATGTAAGGCCTAGTTGGAATGTATGTAATTTGTTTATAAACAAAATTCAAAGTAGTTTGTATATACCGCGCGCTATACTGTTTAAAAAACGAATCGAATGCCTTTAAGATTTTAGATTTATCCTCTTAAATTTAATTAGAGAGTATGATTTTAGTATATAAAATTAAATTGACTAATAGCCTTGATGTTGCTTAAATATTAAGCCTTTTGGTGTGCCTTAAGAGAATCTTCAAAAGCCTTTGTCTTATAATCCTTAATTATATTCCAGCGCGTAACGCGCTGATTGCCAATATCTAGATTTAGATTCTAGAGCTATTCCATTATTGCACCAGACACACAGACAATATAGATTTATCAATTATGGCCGTAGGGCGATGGAAATTGACGTGTTAAGGCCTATAGTCTCTCAACCTAGGTATTATATTATTGTTGCGGTGCGTTACTCGTGCCCGGAACTTTGCTCAAGCGGAAAGTGGAGCACCATGGGGTTTCAGTGGGTAGATCCTCGGAGAGTCCCACATACCCTGGACGACGTCCCCAGTCTGCCAAGGATGGGTAAAGCATTTCCCCATGAAAAAAAATAATATATTATCAGTCCCAACTCCCAATAGTTTAATCAAATTAATTACCACAGCATGGTTTTGTCATTTTTAAACACAAACACAAGTAAGTTTTTAAATTCAGTTAAATTTTATTTGAATCAACGTCAAAATAAAACTTTTTGAACTTTTCAATAAAGCTTACATTGGCTTAAACTTGAAATTGAAGAACAAACACTGCTTTACCATTTATATGCGAACGACAAAACAAAGTTTGGCTAATTTTCTAAAGTATTTTTGTTTCATCAACCTACCTACCATAAATATTATGAAAAAATACAACAGAATTTATGCGAAACGATTGCCGGTAATAGTGATCATAATATTGTCTATAATAAAACTAATTAACAATGGAAATATAATTTTAATAATGTGTCTACTAATAATATAACTCAATAATTATGACGTCACAGCGTCAATAGTGAGAATAAATATTATTCCATAATCGGATCCATAAATGGAATTTTATTTTCGTGATTTGATTCAATGGAATCAAACTAATTCGCGACGGGCGAGTGAGCGTCAACTGAATGGATGAATTTGCGGCTTTATCAGTGTATTTTGAACCGATAAATCGCTCCTGGTGTCTAGTTGACCTGACGTTTGACCTATATAAATTAAAAATAGAAAATTTTACGAGCAAAACTGTCTGTAACTTATTATACGTAAAACGTGCCAAGATCGTGTCGAGACGTAGCTTCTCTCTGGTGTTACGTCATCTCATGATTTGACCGGATCTTTTACTATTCGTCTGCAACGTGATCCTCACCAATCGCTGAAATTAACTGGGAAATGGGGATACGTTTCGCCTGAATGTATTGGTTAAAGCTGGATTGAGGGCAAACACTATTTGACTAAAATTCTTAAGTATTTGAGTGGCTTAAAACCTTTTGATTTTCTTTTAAACATAAACTAAAAATGGTAAACATTAGAATATTGATACGTCTTATTAGGGTTAAAACATCATTCAGTATTTGCGTACCTGAACGATCCCAAAGGTCCTAAAAGGCACGAACTTCGTGAATCCCTAATTACCCCAACTCATAACTCAATAGACCCGTGCTTAGTGATACGTGTTATTATAATTTAGGATTTATGATACTTATTTATTTACGGTAAATAATTATGAACCGTAATATTGTAAACGATATAAAATGATATCCACAAGATGGATTATATTAATCTTTTTTTTAAAAGCTATATATGCATCGGATAGACTTCGAAACTACAGATCCGATTTGATTGAAAGGTACAAATTTAAATAGAAACATCATGGCAATAGATATCACCTACTTTTCATGGTATATACGAGTATTACTATTACGAATTTCGTTTCATGTGATACGTAGAATTGTGATACATTTTTTGGCACCTCTAAAAAGTATCTACACAGCGAATTTTTTCATATAATTTTCAATGCTCCACTGCTACAATACTCTCTTACTATAATTTTAAGTGTTACAAAAATAGTGCTGAAAAATTCGCGCGAATAGAATTCGCAATCCTTAGTGTGTCCAGAATCAGTTTATGTAGATTTGTGTGCCTTATGTAAGTGACATAGGTCTTATTACACTATGGTAATAGGGTCGGCAACATAAAGCCCCGATTATATTTCAACACAACGGGTGCCTACGGCCAAAGTATTATGTGGGTATTGTTATAATTGGCAGTGGCAAGTGTTGGAACGTGTTCGTCAGTCCATTATCCCCTAAACTAACATCAAGACAAATCTCAAATTACGCAGCTATTATTAGGGAAATATTATTTCCATTTGTATTTGACTACATGCCACTCAGGTTTGATAATTCGGTTGTAGTGTTGGGCGAATCAACTTTTTTTTGTGCCGCAATTTCTTCCTTTACGAGTTTAAACCGTAATAATTACTCATTACTAATACATATTTTAAATCTAATCAGATACACATTATCTTAATACATATACCAATATTATAACTGAGAATTTCAGAAAAAAATACAGTTCTTATTACTGCTTGTAAACATATAAGCTTACAAGCAGTTGCCCGTGGACAAAAAATGTCCCAGAATTTGTATGAAAATATAGTTTTGTCTCCTGGACCACCGACTTTATACATAGAAATGTTTTGATTTAATATTTATTTAGTAAATTATCAGTTAAGATATTTCATTGGCTATCGAATAAACTTATTTTATCGATGAAAAATACGATGATTGACTTTTTATTCAAAGATTTGTCTAGGACAAGAAAATGTTGATTCACCCTATTCTATTGTCTTTGAATATTTCAGAAATGGTTGATCAAACACAAATTATAAACAAAAACGTAATTAACATCTTTGACTCAGAAATTAAGAAAGCAAAGACATGTGTAAATTTTAAACTTGAAAAACACACATTAGTTATTTTGATAAATAATTTCTAAATCAAATAGAAACATGAATCTTTCGACATTTGAAAAATTTTTACCAAGTTACACGAAGAACAAAATCAGTTTTCGACCGTATATATGTTCTTTTTCTTATGTTTGACCACGCATTACTCCGCCTTTTGTGGATCGATTTCGAAAAATTTTTCGTTGTTGTATAGACTGCTGTTAGTTCACTGTTAGTCAATTACTTAGTCAGCTGTAGATAATTCAGTCTAAGTGTGTATATTCATATCCCTCGATCGTTTTCTCATGGCTCCTGTTTATCAGAGCGTCCGTGGCCTAGTGAGTTCGCACTCGAGAGGGTGTAGGTTCGAACCCGGGTGGAGGCGTGTATTAATGAGACATTTTCCGACCTCAAGTACATAATATGGATGCTCATTGCAGTAGGGGAGCCATGCATCGGCACGAATGGGCCGGCTCGACGATAAGCTTGTACCGATTTAAAAATTATAAAGATTGATTACGGTTGATATTGAGGCTTAGGCCAATCCTTATAAGGCACTAACAAAAAAAAATATTACTTTTCAGTTTATCTATCATTTTTTTGTTGTGGAAGTCGGTTTTATTTTTTGTTTTAAATGAATTACCAATAATAATTATTATGAAGTTAGATTAAATGTTTTCCCGTCAGTAACGCGAAAACAACAGAACTGATTTTTAAGACACTTAATTTACTGATAAGCTGAATTGTAGGATACTTTTTTCTAAGTTTTAAAGCTCTAGTTACTAGATCATTAAGACTAGAGTCTAGGTCATTGTTTCCCAGGTGGTCCACGGGAGACTAAGGCCTAAACAAAACATAGGGGTCTACACGACGTTAGTGGGGTTTCCCAAATTCCAAACTTTTATAGTATCATTATAGTAAATTGTAAAAATATACGTTATATTCATATTTTCCTCTCGCTTAATATTGACTCGCAGGGGTATGCCCCTGCGAGTCAATATTAATGTTTCCTGTTGTTTCTTTTTCGACTTTTTATTTTCAATATTTTCCTTATCCCAGAGTTCGGAGTTGACCTATATGAGATGATCTCTCAACTTTTCGTTGTACACAATAAATTCTAATCTAAACCGTAAATCACGGTGTGTAAGAACATACTCAGACACATCAGAAACGATTTACCGCATTTCTTTTTATTTTAGCATATATTTTTGCATATATTTTAAACTTTTTTTAAACTGTAAGTATTTTATGTTATTATTTCTTGTCAACAATTTTATAATATATTATTTTTGATGTTTTTTCGTCAATTGCATCGTAACTACTGTACAGATTTTCATA
This sequence comes from Cyclargus thomasi, assembly GCA_026546445.1. Lineage (NCBI taxonomy): Eukaryota > Metazoa > Arthropoda > Insecta > Lepidoptera > Lycaenidae > Cyclargus > Cyclargus thomasi. The sequence goes on along the minus strand of JAOTAV010004815.1, from coordinate 10,458 downwards.
ATTATTACAGAAATTGAGAGACCTAGTTTAAAGGACAAGTTTCATGCGTATAAAAGCTTCCGTATATCAACATATTTATAAGCAAGCAAAGCTGCGAGTAAAGGTTCAGTCAAACCTGTAGTTCCAATGCTACTGCGATGTGGGAGCGTCTGCCGCGCGGCGGACACTTCTATGTTAATTAATGGCACAGTGCACACCTACGCGACCACAGTGCGAGACGGCCGCGTTTGTAAAACGAGACACACGCGTCTAGAATCAGAGGTGTAAAAAATAACCAAAAGTCCAGCATGGACTCGCGCACGAAGAGTTCCGTACCAGTACAGAGCAAAAAAAAAGGAAAAACGTATTTCAGAAAGTTTTAAATTTATAACAAAATATATATTAGGTATATAAAAAGTTGCAAATTTTTAAAAAGTTTTTTATACTGTCCAGGTTCTCAAAGATTGCTACCAGATGTCAGTCTATTAGTGATTATTCTAACAAAATATGAAATAAGCGGTGTGCACGTTAAGTCCCGCGTTGCAAATGCTCCAGCACTGCGTCTCGCGTTCCGGTTACAGACGCACTGGTTTGGCCGAAGCTAATTTTCTATAATGTTACTGCTTAAAATTTAAATATTTTAATCATCAGAAGTCAGGCATTCACTCAAAATATCGGAATCTATTGCTCTTTGTTATTCTATGGCTTAATTGAATTTTAATCATGTTTAATATTTCAGAGCTATTGTGGTAGAGCCCAGACCAGATATAAATAACTGCCAGCCTGGTTGTTGAGGTCGTAAAAATTATTTCCACGGCCGCCATTCTTAAATATAATCGCTTCAAAGTTAATAAGAACACAAATACTACTACAACACCTAACACGAAGCCACCACAAGCCAGTGTCTGCAATAAATAATTTTAATAGTAAAAAAATACCCAACTGCTCCCATTTAACAAATAAAAACGATAGGTCATTCCAATAATATTATAAGATGTAATAGTAGTATGGATTAATTCAATGTTTAGTATCAGAAACTCTTACGAATGTTGTTCTCTTTATCTTTGATAACAAAATTAAAGTAACATGTTAAGCTGATCAAATAAAGCTTCGTCCACGGTACGAGATTCCAGGTATTAGGGTGGTCCGTAACATTATTTTAACCCTAGTTGTAACTTTGTTAAAGTTGAATTTCTCGTAAATACTATACCAGATAGTAACATTGATCTTTTATCGGTCCTTAATCTTTTTCTTATTTTTATTTTCTAGTCGATTTCTGATTGTTTCGGTATGACAAAGAAAGTTTGTTCTAAAAAGAGAGTGCTATTTTTTGGGTTACTCAAGCGTCGTGGAGACTTTACGTTTTGTAGATTAGGTAAAATGGAGAAGAAAATAATTAGGGTATTTTTTGTTTTAGCGGTAGGATTAGACGCGACATCGATTTTGAGGATATAAAAAAGAAAATGCTTAATATTATTTTAAAATGAACATTTATTAGGCGGTTTAAGACATCAAAGCCTAAAGCATTTTAGTTTAATGTGACAAAAAATATCTGAAAAGCTTGGTTATAAATATGAGGCTTCGATGTTCTTTGTTATTACAGGCTTACATTACCTTTAAATAATCAGTGCTTTATGTTAAAATGTTCTGTATTGTACTGTGCGTACTATGTATTTTTACACCCCCTAGGTAACAAACAAATCCAATAACATTTCAATACTTAAAAATATTTATTTTCTAATCCGCTTACTAAGAAATCTGATTTTATACCATGATAACCAAATACATGTAGAAAGCCTAAACCGGCTTAATCTGACGCGCTCGAGTAAATTTCAAAATTCCCCTCTTCGGCTTAATTTTTTAAATCGTTCTGCTACGCGATGACATGTAATGATGCTCCATAAGAAAGTTTATAGGTATGGTATAATCTAGTATAGTGGAATACAGAAATAATAATATTAAAGTTACTCTCCAAAGATTCTGCTCAGAAAATGAAAGCAAAAATATATTAAAATTTTATTAATATTCAGTCCATTCACGTCAGAAAGCTTTGAGAGTACATATTTTATTGAATATAAAATAAAAATCTATTCCATCCTATTACCTCCAAACATAAATCGAAGGAATGTTCACATATAAGCATAAATAACTGAAAAATTCATGATTCAGAGTGCATTTTCACATCAAGTGCTATTCGATTTAATGGTTGAAGTCCGATTCGTTAGCCGATTTATAGCATTTATAATTTGCATCTACAGTGAATACTCTTTTAGCTCCACACGCTTATACAGCTTATAAAAGCGAATCATTTTATTGCCCTTCCACCGTTTGAAATGTATAAATGGGCACTTTTATCATAGAAGTTTTATTGACAAAATAATTTTGTTTACTGTTAACATGAAATGTTGATTTTTGTTAACAACATTTTAACAAATATTAGTACTTGACTTTAGAGTTTATACAAATAAATTGTGATACGTTAATACAAACGGTAATCGCATTTGGCAAAATAATAATAATTACAATTTAAGAGTTTATGTATGTTAACGTTATTAGGCTTCATTTTCAGCTGAAGCCTCATACATCAAATGACGTCTGTAATTGGCCTTAATCAACATGGCTGACGCGAATCCGTCTGACACACGTACTCGTGACTGTAGTAAATTATTTCATAATGTGAGTTAATTCTGAACGATCCTTATGGGGCTATAATTGACCAATTAAAATTTTACATTAAAATTAACGCTACGTCACGTTAATTTACTATAATTCCGTTGAGTGAACATTGTTTGTTAAAATTACGCAATATTGTGCACTATGGGAATTTTTAATATTGAGTGGTACTCAGGTGACACAAATAGCATATCATTGTTAATTATCATTGAAAAAAAATTAAGTACAATATTTCAAGTTCCCGAACCGGTGGTAAGTATCGCAGTTTTGCAGTTTAAAAATCTATATCTTAATACGTAGTAAAAACACTTCGAGTTTGACATTGACTTAGTGAAAATACCGGGGACTCAAACACCCCAACGACAACTGTCTATTCAAACATCAGAAACAAAAGAACGATCTCTGTGGGTCTGTTAGACCCTTCATACAACTCAAGGGTTAATTTACACTTGCGCCAACAACTAGTTGTCAGTTTGTTCGTGATTCATGCTGCTCAAAACAAAGAAAATATTGTTATTACACAAAATTGTCAGTCAAATATTAATTTTTAGCGCTTTAAAGTAATAAATATAGCATATTTGTCCACTTAAAATCAAGAACAATACAATTTTTAAATAAAACATGCGATGATGGGGTTGTGGTTGATAAATTGCGAAAGTTTCCGCAGATACGGGGCGATGAGTTTGTCTAAAAATTAATTATTTTGTGCTTTACACCTAAACCATGTTCAACATGCTGATATTATTTAACAGTTTTTTTTTTTGCTTGGACAACGAACATATTTCTAAGACTTCATCTTGATGGATCTTGAAATGGTTACTACGAATCGTTGCTTTTTATTTAATTACAATTTTTGCCGTCGGACAGCCATGCCCATATGAACTTTGAAAAACTTTCGTTCCGTCGACGGGATTTCAACCCCGGCGTGAGCTACCAAGGTGCTCAAACACTGCGCCACAGAGGTCGTCAAATATGTAATAATAATAAAAAATTTAAATGGGATACTCTGAATTAAATTTGAATGTTTTTTTCACTAAACCCATAAGTGTTGAGTATCTTTGGAAAGGTTTTTAATTATTTTTAACAAAGTATTAAATATTTATTTATTCTTTAATAGTGCCTGTTTCAGAATTCGGTGGGGCATCAGCCTATTTCCGTACACAATCTTCATAATTTTAAAGTCGGTAAATTTTTGATTTGTACTAATAATTAAATTTTTCATTCGTATAAGGGACTTTTGTACAAACAAGACGTCCAAGTTCATATGGCAAGCAACAAACTGCTTTTCAGCCAGTATGGAGCGCACGCGTCTGGGAATAGGAATAGAGATTAGGGAAGTTGGGCCACAGGTCACTTACTGGACGAAACACAGCACAACACCGTTTCACACCAGTTTTCCGTGAAGCCGTCGAAACTCTGGCTCATTCGTGCCGAAGCATGCCCCCCACGGTAAATATATTATCTTACTAATATTATAAATTCAAAAGTTTGTAAGTTTGTGGATTTCTGAGTTTGTGAGTGTGATGTTTGTTACTTTTTTTGAACTGAACGAATTCGATTAAATTTGGCATGGAGCTAGCTGGTATCTTGAATTAGCACATAGAGTACTTTTTAATCTCGACTAAGCCACGGGTATCACCGCAGGGTTAAACTAGTTTTGAATATAAATCAATTATTACTTTATTATTTTGCTCCTATTACGTACATATAATGTTATTATTTGTAAAGCGCTCTACTGCACACCTTTTCCTTGTCGACAAAAATTGTCGACAAGTATCGGCGGCGTCGGCGGTTAAGTTATGTAGCGCGCTTTAAAACTGACAAATCGCTCAACAAGCGACGGAATAATTATCTTGAATGATGGTGGGTTGATGAATAGCAATGACAATGATGATGATTATTGATATAATTTACTTAGTAGGGTATACTTTGGGTTCTTAAAACAACACCGAAATCTCCAAACTTATTTTTAAGGAATAAGGAGTTCCATTAGCACCTTGTGAACCATGGTAGGTGTACAAAATCTTACTTTTTGGTGCTAAGCGATAAGGATAATTATCATGAAACCAAAATCATATTTCCCTATAAATTTTGAGGTGTTCTGGGGTATAATAGAATTATAATTAATGGTGCCTGGTGTGATTGCAGTGGTGTTGATTATGAAGAAATTTTATATTGTAATAGCATATGCTTTCAGTTCTTAAAACAAGGCCGAAAACCCCAAAGTGGTATCTATTAGTAATCATTAGTTCTCTCAGTACCTTCGGAACCATAATATACCTTGGTACAAAATCATACTTTTTGGTAACGTACACCTAGGTCGTTTCTATGGAAACCAAAGTTACTATATGTTTCCATATGAATTTCGAGGTGGCCCCTCGATTACTCAAGGATCCCATCATCAGGTCACCACTTTTGTGATGATGATGATTATGGATATAATTTATGGTGTAGTAGCATATACTTACAGTTCTTAAAACAACGCCGAAAACCCCAAAATCGTATCTGTAAGGAATCACGAGTTCTATCAGTACCTTCGAAACAATGGTATACCTTGGTACCAAATCATACTTTTTGGTAATATATACCTCGGACGCTTCTTAAAACCAAAATCACTATATGTTTCTATACAAATTTTGAGGAGTTCCCTCGATTACTCATATTTTCCATCATTAGCCACCTCTATGGTGAACATGGGACCTATTCGGAACAACAACCTATACAACAAAGAAAAAAATTTGAAAATCGGTTCACAAACGGCGGAGCTATGATTGAACATACATAAAAAAAATCCACAGCAAGCCAAACCAGCAAATATGTTCGATTATATGTAACCTCCTCGTTTATGGAAGTCGGTTAAAAATGAGATTGGTTTTTTAATATATATTTTTTAAACCGAAGTTTCCATAAACGTGTGTTCCCTTTCTATCTTTGAAAGGAATGAATTGATAAAATTAAAAAAAAACAGCATTATGTTTAGCGGACGCGACAGTCCTGCCTTTTGGTGGTTTTTTAAGCTTCTGAAAATGCTCTAAATAGTTCCTCCTACAAACAAATGAAGCCCAATCTAAAAATATATGTAGTAACCTTGACACTAAAATAGTTTCAAAGAAACAAATTGTTACCGTTCAATAAAAGATTAATAAAACCGACATAAACATTTTACGATCTTCAAATCCACAAATCTTCCTTTACGATCTGTATGTCCCGATTTATAATGTTTAGATTTAGTTTTGGCTTTTTTTTAAGAAAACGTGTCCAGAGCTCATATTGTTGTTACAGACTTAAAAAATCGACTCAACCATTCAATTCAAAAATTAAAGGAAACATCGATAGTTTGAGTGATTTCGGCTTAAAGATTAGACTGATTGGTAGGTCACTTCTAGAACTTTAAAAATATTTTAATTATTTCATTCAACTTAGCCACCTAGCGGCAATTCTTTAGTAATATAATTTTAAATACACTAAAAAAACCTACTATAATGTCTCTACTATATACAATCGCGATTTGTATCTAAGAAGCTGATATAATCAATTTCATTGAAAAGAGTCATCGAAATACAACATTATTGTGTTGCCATAAGAGAACGTTTGCTGTCATTCGCTTAAGAAATTGCTCGAGATTAAAAATGCCTCCGATGTTTTGAAAACTTCCTTTTTTCGGTCTCCGAGGAATTTAATATCTTATGCCGGTAACTTTGAATAGGTAAAATTTTTCAACAATCTTCCACCGGAGTTTCGAACGTCTCGTAAAAATAATTTATAGTTTTTTATCATAGAATTTATGTTAGAGTCTAAAGTATGTAGCGGATGTTTTAGAAAGAATCTCGATTTGTTAAAAATTGCTATTTTAAAAAGATTTTTTTTCGAATATGGATTTATAAAAAAATATGACGCTGAAATTGGATAAGACTAGCAAAAAATATTATACCTATCCATTTCAATTTCTGATCTGGGAACTATGTTTGTGCCGACGTCGAAAAAATCCCACGGTAAAACTTTCCATCGAGTCGTGAATTTCAGAAACATATTCCACATCCGACGACAGAAAAAGTGAGAAATATTTTTACGCCTGTAATAAAATATTCATACATATTTGTACCTAAGTCCATAGACGTACACATAGATATTATAATATATAAACGCTTCAATCATAATGGTATAGAACGAAGTGTGTTAAAAATTCATTTGCTTGAAATATATTCCAGAGCACTGACTATGAATAAACTTAACATTCAGCATATTGAATGTTAGTACTGAAATGTTATTGTTAATTATTATTAAAATATTCCTATTTATGTAGATTTATTGACAGAATCTAAATGCGAAGCAAACATAGTTGCAAACAAATAGCGCGTTACAAAACTATGATTCTGTGACATCAGTAGCAAGGATTGCTCTGCCGTCCTCAAGCTAAAATGGCGCTATGTACAAAAAGTACTTTTTGAGTTATGAGCAAAAAACGCTGCAGTTTTTCTAAGGGCTTGCTAAGTAGTTATGAAGTCATAACGGCAACATTAATTTTAATAACTCGATGACAATAAAAGCTACAAAAATTTTGCTAATACACGTCGATAGAGCTTTTTCTTCTGATTATAATGGCATCAAAATGTCATAAGCGACTAGATGTTGGTGAACGGCATTTAAGCTTAAGGACGGGAGTGCTGGTTAGGTTATATAGGTTTTAAATAGGCTACTGAAAATGCCTAGTATAAAATTTAGTAAAAATCGGCAAAACGGTCTCGGAGTAATGTAAATTTCCCCTGAAAAGTCTATTTGCAAGATAAGCTGTAGAGATAAGAAATGAACTTTTAAAAGTTCGTCTTCAAGAAATCTTATGCCACTTTAAGAAATAGTAATCGATATTCAGATAGTGGAAACTTTCAGTATCGGGTTGATACTTTGACTTAAAACCAATTTATTGCAATATTTAACACGCTATTTCATTTAAATTGAAAAACTTTACAAAGTATTTTCCCTTTTTTATTTATATAAGTATTAACGTTCATAATGCTTTTGAGGTTAAATATTCTATAAAATTCAAGAAATCTTTTACTGAGCACTTAAAATGTGTTTTTTTGTGGTGGCGGTCTTTGGTTCGGAATGAATCAAAACTTTGTTTTATAATTAAAATAATACTTTGATGAAAATGATAGCCTGTCTATAGACAAAGGTTAGACAGTAATATCATGTTATCCAATCCTTTGAGTAGCAACAGCTATATGACAATAATAATAAAAAGACGTTACGATTTCGTCCTGCGTTGATAGAAAGTAGGAAAACAAATAAGAATTGATGCATCTTCAGGTAGTTGATAAATTTCAGTGAGCCTGTCACTCGTGAGTCTCGTGTGACCACGGCTACTAAAGAGCAGACGAAGCGGCAGGATTAATAAAAGTGCTCCGAGGCAAAATTATCATGATGAAAACGTTGATAGCGTTCCGAAACATCATAGCGATTCTAAACAGTTGAAACACTGTATAGTGCCATTGAATACGCGTTAAAATATTAAACAAACAAAGGCGGACTTTTGTTTTCTTTATCTGTTTTTCTTCGGTTTTAATGTGAACAATAGTTCTGAAATAGAGCGGAAACAGGTCACGGCTGCGATTGACGTGCGAACAGTTACAAGAAAACAACCAAGGATTAATCATTCCAGGTGTGCTCCAGAAAACATAATTATAGACGTTTCATACGATACTAAATGGTTTCTACAAAACGATTAATTGTATTTGTTTCCGAGTTTTGCTTTATAGTCAATACCTAACTTGAAAGTATTGGAACTTATCTATGAACATAATATTTTAAGAGTGATTTAGAGCCTGTAATAACTTTTTGGAAAGTGTTTGAACTACTTTATGTAAAAAAATAAAAAAATATAGAGGAAGATCGTCGAATAACAATATTATTTTTAAATACTACAATACGCACAATACAATGTTTTGACATAACAGGATAATCATACACTAAATACTCTTTACTTTATGGGGTTGAGTCAGATTTTTTAAATAAAATTTAATGGCCTGGTAACGAGACCTTTTAAGCAAAATTAAAGTCTGTGATTGAATTGAGAAATAGTCATGGTCGAATTCCAACAACAGGACGACCTCTAGTCATTATTATCTTGTGGTAAAATACTGTTAGTGGTCTATCAAATCTTCGACCAAGTCTACTAAGAGTCGCCTGCAAATATTTGGCGTATATCCCTGTTAACCTAACGACATAATCTAATGATGTTTAGTCCACTGAGGCTAAGCAAAAAGGAAGGGTGCCTGCTTCTACATGTTATTTTCTTACTTCCCAGCTTGAAAATAACATGAGTTGCATTGTTTACGATCGGTTTAGTCAACTAATGCAGTTTGTATGCATTAGTTGAGTAAAGCCGTGTGATCTAGAGATCCAGCTTATCGGAGAATTAGCTTGTTCTTGTACTTTAACAAGAATCAAAGAAAATAAAGGTTATCTTACAACATATTATTATACTAGCCGAAACGGGTAAAGATTTTTTCATCAAATTTTCAAGTATATTCGGCAGAATAGATTCCGTCAGATTGTTGATAAGAAAACAGATATTCGCAAACCTATAAATCGTAAAGGAGTCATAGGAAGCGCAAGTAAACGAAGCTTTTAAGTCGAATGCTACCGAATATAAAATAAATAGACCTCTTCAGATCGACCGTCCTTTGAAGGTTAAAAAGAATTAGCAGATTATTTTTCCATTTGACATCCGCGTTGCAAAATTACGCGTTATTTTTATGCCGGATTTTCATACTTAAGTGGTTCGACAAAAATTCTAGTTGGCGTAGGCTCCGGGGAAATAAAATAAAAAAGTTGTTAGCGACAAATTTGCTGGCACTTCATATGAATTTGAGGGTGCATATTTTATAATAAATATTACGAAATCTTAATTCCGATTTAAGAGAGTGCCACTCTGAAGTTTTAAGCACAAATAAAATTTGAATTAAAAATATTTTTAAATTTCGAATAAGAGCTTTCAGTTTTAAGTGACATGGGATATGTTGCCGTAGCGTAAATATTTTAATGTAAAAGTGTTGCTAAGACGATATTATAATATAGTTTGTGGACCTTGGCATCAAAAAAGTCTCATATATAGAGCCATTAGGTTTCTAACCTTACGTACTCTGCCCTCAATCCCAAATAAGCCTACAACATCGCAACATTAGAAGAGTTGAAAATGAGATACACGCCTTTAGATGGAGATCAATTTCATGAATTTAGAAAACAATCGAGCAAACTGATCATATGATAGAAAGCAACTACTGTTGCCCGTGGACTTTCGCATTATCAGAAGAGTTAGAAGTGCGATGCTAGCCTTGAATAGACAAAAAGTTTAATACAGAGAAGGAAAATATATAGAGGTGCCTCATAGAATCATTCACAATTTTTTTTCATCTTTCTTGTACTAATATTGCATTACATACCCAGACTATAGGGAGTCAGTTTTTATGATCGTTGAGTCAGCTTTAAGTACGTACAAAACAAAAAATTTACATGTTTAATTATTGTACTCATGTTACTTAATTTTAAAAATATGAACTAAACATTTGGCAATATTAGTACCAAATACATTTGTGAGGGTTTAAAAATACTACAAAGCGTTTCCAGATAAGGCTGAGAGTTTGTCCAGAAAAAATAGAAAGTGCCCTTGCGTTTTGCTTGGATCGTTTTGGCGAGCATATAACTTATTTTAAGTGTGTTAAAATGAAATAATATTATTTTTTAACAAAAAATTAAAACCGACTTCCAAAGGAAAAATCTAAAATAGTACAAAAGAAACTAAAAAGT
>JAOTAV010004804.1:0-30904 GCA_026546445.1 Cyclargus thomasi | reverse complement strand
GGAATAGGTGGGGCAGTCTGGGTAGTGGGTAGGGATGTGTGTACCCACTACGTTGTACCCGAAGTGCTCGGAGTCGGCGAGCAGGCGGCGTCCTTCTACATTCGAGATACGCGAGCCCCATCCCGGATGCTTGCAGTTCAGATCCCCCGCGATCACAGTCGGCTCTTCCGATAGGAGCCGGTGGATCTCGGAGGTATCTAAACGTGAGTTCGGGGGCTTGTAGCACGCGTATATGTGTAATGGTGTCGAGCCTATCATGATCTCTACGCCGAGGGCATAGAGAGAGGCTATGTCGGGCTTGGGAAGGAGTTGGTGCAGGAGGTTCCTGCCGACCAGGACGGCCAGGCCTCTACACGCTACCAATCCGTCCAGGTAGTCCTGTCTGTACGTATGGTAGCCAGGTACAGACAGGCGATCGCGGGGGGTGAGGCAGGTCTCACTGAGGAGGGCAATGTCTACTTCGTACGTTCTTAGAAGGTAACGAAGTAGAGTCACCCTTCCGCGGATTCCTCTAGTGTTCCAATGGACCACTTTTAGTATCTTTGGGGCAGGGGGGTCCATCGGGAAATGAGTTCAGAGATGATGGCAGCTCCTACAGGAAAGCTCTGGAGGAGGGCAGAGAGGGTGCTCTCTCCGGCTTGGATCCTGGAAACGGTATCCATTGCTAGGGAGAGCAGTTGCTGGAGGAGCTGGAAAACTGTTACCTCTTGAGAGGGGACTCTATTGTCCCTACGTTCGCCCCTGGGGGTACGCCCACGAGGGGGCGGGCGTGTTACGGAGGCTTGAGCGGATTGCTCGACGGAGGCGCTTGCGGTGACCGCGGTGGCAGTGTCGCTGCCGGCTGTTGCTGAGGGGGTCGGGTGAATAGAGACCCGAGAGAGGCGCGGGGTGCGCGGGATGCGGGGGGGGCGTTGGGGCAGCGGTGGTGCCGCCCTGGTGTCCCTGTCGGAAGCAGACGGCGCTGCTGCGTCGTATTCCGAGTCCGTCGCAGGCGCCGAGGATGTGGCCCTATTGGCACGTGGCTTGCGGACCCTAACCCTCTTCCTCTTCGTGGGCTGCTGCGTCGAGGAGGCACGGCGGGGGATCGGGTCATTGGCCTCTGCCATCAGCGATGTGGCGGTGGGCGGCGGGGGGGGCATCTCTTGCTCCGGGACGGATGGCTCCGGGTTTGGGCGGCTAGGGCGGCTAGGGCGGGCGGCACCGGTACGAGCGACCGTGCCAGCCAGTTTGTTCCTCGCCTCTGCCTTAAACACCGGGCATTTCTTGTTGTTGGCCGCGTGCTCGCCTTTGCAGTTGGCGCACGTCGGCTTGTCGGATAATGGGCGGGGGCAATCCTGTGCGAGGTGTTCGCCGGCACAGCGGACGCAGGTCAGTCGACGGTGGCAGTTCATGCTAGAGTGCCTGAATTGTTGGCACCGGTGACATTGGGCGGGGGTGCCTCTTCCCCGCCAGGCTGTTATTTTGATATTAGGCATATATAGTAGTTCAGTCACTTTATATATGCCCGGTGTTAAATCAGGGGTCCTTTTAATTAGAGCGAAAAATATGCAGCCCGGTCTGCCAGCTCTCGCCGACACCTGGGTCACATGTTCTGCAGTGTAGCCGAGCTCTGCAAGCCCAGCTATTACGTCATCAGGAGATGTATTGGTGGGTAGGCCGGCGATGCAGACCTTGAGGGGTCGTTCTTCGGGCAGAGAGTACGAAAACCAGCTGATGTTGTCCAGCTGGTTTAGGTATCTCTGCACGACTCTATATTCCTCCTCGCTGTGGGGGGAGAATCGCACTCCTGTCCCGTACGGCTTCGCGTTAGGCACGTGTCCGAGGATATCCTTAAGGTGCTTAAAGTGGGTTACCCAGTTGTCAAGTCTTTCCACTACTAGCGGGGGGTAACGAGGGGTAGGGGGCGGCGGTGGTGTGGCACACGCCGGGGCAGCCGAGTCGGTGTCCATGGGCGTCGTGGGGGCCGCAGGGGGTCTCGAGCTCACCTCCGCGTACGTAGTTTCACTACGTTTTGCGGGGGGGGAGACACCCGTAGTGGCAGTGGGGCGTGGCCTCTTAGTGGCGTGTGAGGGGGGTGGCATGTCTCCCAGGTGCGGGGGAGGGGCGCTGGAGGTGGTGCCCGACTGCGTATCAAGCGCTATTTGGCGCGACACAGCAGTGGGCAAGTGGTGTGTAATAGGTTCCGGAGTAACAAAGAGAACCTCGGGTGGCGGGGAGGCCGGCGAAATACCGGAGGTCGCACTACCGCTCAACGTACGCGGCCTATAGGCCATCGCGGGGGAGGGGGTCTGCGACGGGGGGGGCGCAGCTGTGCGCATGTCTCGCGGTTGCGATGGTGGCGCCGCGCGCGGCTCAATGTCGCAACTTCCATGCGAGGTGGAGCCGCGCACGGTATGGCGATCACGGGGGGGTGAGGTAGGCGGGGGGCGCTGCTCACGCGGCTGATTAGTCAGCATATAGCGGGGGTCACGCGGCTGGGCCTGCGTGACTGTTGCACGGGGGTCTCGCGGCGGGGAGGCCGGCGAGGGGCGCGGGGCGCCTTCGGTGGTGCGGGGGGGGCCCGCGGTAGCGACCTCACGTCGCGTAGGGTGGGCCGAGGGGTGGCGAGGGGCGCCACTTTCGGCGGTGGAGCGCTGTGAGCGCTGGGCTTTCGCCGAATCCTGTTCGGCAGGGCGGTGCGGGACCCCTGACTCGCTACGGGACATCGTCGAGCATTGGGGCGGGGGTGTGGCATCACTACCCCGCAGTAATGCCGACGGTTGCCCGCTACGAGCGGTATCCGCACCGCCACTGCTAGATTCGGCGGACGGAAATCGGTGCGCGCGTTCAGGTGCCGACCGAGAGCTGGACCTTGAGGAGGTCGTGCTCCGTGACGAACACGAGACGTCGCGGGTACGGCTGCGCGGGTCGCGGCTCATGGGCCGCTGATCGCGATCGGCCATAATATGGATTTCACTTAGTGTCACTGTCACATTGTTCACTATTAATAATAAAAATGAAAGTACTCACAGTTTTTACGGTGGTCACGCACTAAGTGTACACACTCGCTAACTGCGGCACACACACTTAGGGTTGACTGTCTCTCCGTGACCCCAACACCAGAATAAATTCCGGAGGGAGAGCCAGGGACAGGGCAGCACCCAGCAATTCGACAATCCTCTTAATATTTCAAAAGAAATAAAAATCGGATTGTCGTCCGCTATAGGGGCTTAAATAAGCCTGCACTGTATCCGAGCGGGGGTCCACAGGAGCACCAAGGCACTACACTGCATCCAACACGCACTCAGATTAGGGGTCGGCACGATCGCACTACGACGCGTAACGGCTACTACGTACGGCGAGAGGTCGCAGCATACGGAGCACGAAAGACGTGTAGCACGGGCGAGAGCCAGGACGATCACCAGGACACTGTGTACACACACGCACTAAACGACACGCACACTCAGGGTTAGCTAGCTATCCGTGACCCCAACGTCGAAAATAGGAAGAGCCTCCCTTCCTGGAAGGCCAGGGCACCAGTACCCAGCATTTCAATAATAATAGGAAAAATTTTTAAAGAACTAAAAGCTAGGTCAGGTGCCACCCGACATCGTTGCTTTTCAGCATGTACACAGTACTCCAAGGAGGACGATCTCTCATTTCACAAAATAGTTTCTGAGCTACTTATACAACTGCTTTCCCCCTGACCGTTATGGTTTTATCTTAAGTCTTCCATTTTACAACCAGTATAGCTTGATGGCACAACTTATTATTTTTTACTATATTTTTATGCCTTTTCTTTTGATCTTTTTTTATTTTTCGTTTTTTTCTTGTGTCATCAAGTGTATATGTGTGGTGGTAGTAAAGCTAAGTGGGACACTCACGTCACGGTAATGTCACTAACATAGCGTACATTAATTTCAATACTGTACGGCATATACACTTAGGAGAACTGGTTCCCTGTGAACAACATTTCGAGGAGAAAGCCAAGCGCAGAGGCGTAGTTGGGCTCAGTGGCGTAGCTGCCTTGGGAGGCACCCGGTGCGGAAGTTTATGGTGGTACAGTGGTACACACTTGAATATGATGTCACCCTTTGTTTACATAATGTTTTAAATCTATAGAGGTAATTTTTTGCCGTGTTCGTTGCATGTCACAACGTCACAAAAAATTGTAGTCTGCGCAGTATAAAATTTCACAGCGCATGCGTCAAAAACGCTACCGAACACGGCCATTAATTCCGAAAAATTTTTTAAATCATAGCTACCATTTTTAAACAATGCTTCAAACAGACCACAAATGATTGTGTTGTGTACAATTTGCAGCGTGGTAATTGGTGAAAAATTAAATGTTCCTTTTTACCTATCCTTTGGTTTATTAACAGTTTAATCAACATAAATTTTTGGTCTCCTATTATGATATAATTATGTTAATACATACTACAAGGTCACATTAACTAGATAGATGACCTTGATAAAGAAATGTAAAAAAACATTCGAAAATGACCAAAAACAGAAAACTAGCTAAAATATGGGTACCGATACAAGGTAACAATTATTATTGGCTAGTTTTTTGACATTTTGCTATGTTTTTGACATTTTGCTTTTCAAGATCAACTGTCTAGTTACGTACTATCACTACTACTATACTATCGCACATTTATTACTAATAATTAAATCATATGTATAACTCTGTATAAGATATTTAATTTATGTATGTGAACTCCCTTAAACGTAATGAAGGTAAATGTAAAAAAAGACTTGTGTTTTATGTTTATTTAAATTATATTTTTGTAACAGAAATATCTACAGAAAAGTATTATAATAAATAAAATGACTTATACAATAAATCCCATTTTTTTGTCCAATACAATATACCTAACTTTGCTAATACATTGTTTAAAAGTAAATAACTAAGGAAACAACCATTATATTTTCCCGCGTGTTTGACGATTGTTGAGAAACAGCACGAAACATTCACATATTAATACTTGGGACTAGGAATAAAACGAGCTACAATAATAAATCCATGCTCGCCTCGCCTAGTTTACTCACAGTGCAACAATTTTTTACAGACATAATATATTATTTCTTGTGTCTATAGCTTGACCACAACAAGCGCTGTACCTCGACTTGGCTATGAGTGCGGCGCGGCGGGGGAGGGTTACCATGGTTACCGGCCGCGCCACTCTGTCAGTTGGCCGTCAACGCTAACGGCTGTTGTATTGTTACCCGTCCTAGGGTTCGGTATAGAGGTGGCAGTCAAGTTATAATGTTATTGAGCCCATTTTGTAACAACATTTGCGAAAACAGTCAGTTAAGCACAATACACCTATCGCATTTTTAACAGTTTTGCCGAGGCATTTACAATGTTGTGTGGCCTAAAACTTATTGGGTTTATCCCTGTGCGGCGACTTACGCTTGGCATCGTGCGATCAGTCTGCTTGTATTCTAAGCAGAAACTAAAAATGTGTGATGGCTCTCGAAGAACAGATCTTGATAATCTAACAATATTTAATTTTCGCCTTTCGAGTTTTCTGAGATAGCGCGAAATATTATTATAACATCTCCATTAACGTCTAAAATTATACAAATGGGCTCTAAAAATTCCTATATTGTTTATAGTAACACAAGTTTTGCCAAATCAACTAGCTTTATATAAAATAGATAAAATTATGCAAAGTCGTAACTCCAGGCCCGGGGTGTTATTTATTTTAATCAACAGTAAAATTGAATTTATGTGAATAAACAATTTCTGCTAAATGCATAACAAATAATGCATAGTTTGCCGTCATATAAGTGCAAACAACATTGTCCTAACTACCAAACGCACCAGCAGTCATACAAGTGAAATTATTACACCAAATAAGAGCGGCATATGTTTTTAATCAAACAAATCCTCCTTCAAGCCCAGGATACGCGAGGCCAGTATAGCAAGCTAGTTCTATTTTGAACTGTCTCTGCTTACTGACACTGGCTTGGTAAAGAATTTAATGAAAATTGCTTGCTTAGAAATTAATCAGGTTTTGTGTACACTCTTTACTAAGCCAGAAATGCTACCTTCACAGTCCACTGACACTAGTTTTCTGTCCTGGCTGGACACGCTGCGCCTACTGTGCTCTGATGTCAAAAAGACCGCTGCTGTTTCAGCTGTATTGACTGTTGTGAAGTGTGATGTGAGTCGGACAAATGTATTGGTAGAGGTGTCTAGGGTCCAATAATTCCACCTCTACCGCGGCCCACAGTGTGCCGGTCTAGTGGAAATTGTGTAGTTTCTCGCAACTGGGCATGCGCAGTTTCTGCGCCTCGGCGTGCTGCTTCTGGTCGCCGAAGTTGCGCGCCTTCCACGCCATACTGTCGCGGTAGTTGCGCTCGCGCTGACATGCCAGCCGGAGACTCGCTGAAACGTCATACCAAAATTGTAAATGTGAAAGTTTGTATGTTTAAAAATTGCAACTTTTTTACGCTTAAACGGCTAGACCGATTTAGATAAAAATTTGGCAGGCAGCTGGCTGGTTTTCTGAATTAACACCTAGGCTTATTTTTACGGGAGTACCAGAACTTGGGAATTATGAAATTTGTCTGATAAATACAATTATTGTTTCATCTAGGTGCTCTTTCTAATTACTATAGTTCAATTGTTTATGGACTCCCTAATTTTAATAACAAAATATCATATTAGGTAAATAACAAATTAGCTACATAAATAGAGACTGCTTATTGTTGGGGTGCACTCATTTCTCCTTTTGAAAATGAACACAGAGAGCACTTATTGTAGTTATGAGTAGCCAGGTTTGACAAAGCCAACAAACTCTGATAAGCCGTGGTTTAGTGCGTGAACGAAAATAAACTTTGATAAATATAATGAACTTCAAATGTGTAAGAACTATTCTCACCAATATACTCCTCCTCTATAGCCATCTCGAGTCGACGAAGCGAGCCCTGGTAGTCTGTGTGGAAGTTATCCTTCACATAGTATGGCACCTGCAAATTATTTAAATTGCCATAAGTTTTCTGAGACAACACAAAATGTTTACTTTAATATTATTTTACGGTAGAAACACTTCTTCCAGTCTGGGATAGAGTGCAGCAAGAGTTGCAAAGACTTAAAGTGGAAAAGGCTTAATCGAGTGAATAGAAAAGGGAATGGGGGGTAGGGGGTTTACGCTGTTTTACGCCGATTGTCTATGTGGCCGTGGCATTTGTCCGGTTGAGCTGGCGTGTTTCCAAATTTACTGAGATCGGTGGTGTTTGACAGCAGATAAAAAATGATTAAGGATATTTTGACACAAGCCCACGCGACACACCTTGAGGCTAACGGTCTCGCGGGGCACGGGGTATTTGGGCGTGGGCTGCAGACTGTAGACAGGCTCGCTGATGAAGAAGCCGGACATCATGGACAGCAGCACCAGCACCAGCACCGGCAGCAGCTGCAGCAGGCCGGCGTGGTTATCGCGCGGCTCCGGCTCGCGCGCGCGCCGACGCGTGTACACCGTCGGACCGCCGCCTTGGAACGCTAACGAATGAAAATTATTAATTATAATATTTTCCCGGTTCAACCGTTTTAACGCAAAGAAGTTACAAACATATACACTTAAAAACTCACAAACTTTCGCATTTACAATGCAGTACTAGGATGATAACAATCAGGTATATTGATAATGGCATATAATATATACATTATTGATTATACACATTATATAAAGAAACCGACGCAAAAATAACATTAAAATTAGTTCACAATCAGCAAAGTCATCTCAAACAAACAAAAAAAAATGTAACATCGATGGTTAAATTCAGAAACCTCCTTTCTTGATGGTCTTTAAATGATAAAATGCTACAAAAGTACATACAAACAACGAAACTAAGTAAGGGTACAGAAGTGTACGTGGGAAGTACCTGTAGCACCAAAGAACATGTTGAAGAGCTCTTCGGCGGTTAGGTCTGACTCGAAGCCGCGCGCGTAGTACTGGTGGTGGTGGTGATGCTGCGGCGCCGGCTCATCCCCGCGCACGTCGTACTGCTTGCGCTTCTCCGGGTCCGTCAAGATGGCCGCGGCGTTGCCGATCGCCTGCTCGGAATGAGCATTTAAGAATTTACTCCCTTATTCATAAAAATATTTTAAGTGTTTAACTAATCAACATTCACTGTCCCTTTCCGTTGTGTGTCTTTTTCAATATTCCAGAAAAGAACTGTGAATCTTGATTAGTTAAACACTGTTTAAATGATTTTATCAATAAGGGAGTTAATTATAATCTTATTGCTTTTAGAATTTGATGGCGTAACTTGAACAGAATTGGATTGACACACTCTAACACAATCTACTATGAGGGTTCATTCTCGTATAAGGCTAACTATGGAATCGTCTGCCTGATTATATTGCGATGCACCATTGGTTAACACATTTAAATTTGGGCTGAAACGATACTATTTGTCGCAGGCATAAAATTTCAACTGCAGGAATTATTTTTATTTCATGTAACTTTGATAGTATTACGTTCATTTATATTATATGTGAGTATTGTGTATGTATGTTTATTATATTATTATGATCTCTCAAAGAGATAAGCATGCCAATGTCATGCTGTGTCACTTTTAAATTATGTGTCTTATATATGTGTACATGAAGTAGGTATATAAATCCCTTGGTGCTTAAGCATGTAGCCTTTAAGGTTAAGATCTCTGACTTTCATGGGATTTCACTAAAACATGCTACTCTCACATCTTACCATAATAATTCTCAATGGACAATGGAAGTTTTATTTATACCTTAAAGGCCTCAGCTGCCCCAGGAGCATGGTTTTTGTCAGGATGGAGCTGCAGGGCCAACTTCTTGTAAGCTTTCTTAATGTCCGAATCTGTGGCATCCTTAGTAACACCTAAAACATGTATGTTAGTTTTAAATTTACATAAAAAATCTGTTATTTTCTACTTCTATAAGACCATAAATGTAAACTATAATTCTGTGGCCTGGTGCTAATAGGGCCAATATCAATAATCATTATTTTCAGTAATGAAAGTTACATCATACCATAGATAAATTATACCTAGAGCAGCAGATCCCTAGTTTTTAGTTCACATCTGGCCAATAGATGTCACTAAGGGTATCAAATATTCCATATCAAATAAAAATTTTGTGTAAAACATGTCATCTAGTAGACTATGGTTAAAACTCGTTGCAAACTCAGATACACAAAAATTATACCATTAAAATTACTTCGCTGGATGTCCCTGAATAGTTTTACTACAAATGGCATTTATTGAAATTTTGCAGATCTAAGTTTTTGGCTCTTTAATAATATTTATTGATATATTTTTTTATAATAATCACAAATAAAATAACATGCTGATGCCAATCTACCAGTTGCAGTTTTGATTGTAATTGGCTGTGAGGAATGGTTTTAAAGTACTTTTTAGAAAATCTTAATTATTAATATACGAGTGTTGTAAAAATACAGAAAAATATTTTTTTGCGTTTTAAGGTTACCCCATTTGATGTAAATGTCTAGTTTTGTTGTATTATTATACTTTCGAATTTATCCAGCATCATGACTAGCATCATCTAGACCCAAGAGATTTTTCCCATAAACAAAATTTTGTACAGATCTGTAAGTCTTTAAAATAATTGGTCTATGATCATACTTTTACAATAAACTGGCATTACAATCTTGTTTTGTACTAAATAGAACTGTTTGCCTTTTTAGCACTGGGACACATCATATATACATCTGTTATTTATATATAAATTATGCTTATTATTTACCCCATCTTCAATTTAAAAAATCAAAATCATACATTAGTGATGTAGATCAATGTTTTTCAGACTATTAGTATAAGCTGAGCACACATATTTTGCATTTTATAAATTATTTTAATGAATGTTAATGTAATGTATGGAATTGGTAAGTTTCATTGTGTAATGATGTTAATGTAGGTTTCCATTAGGCATGTTATCTAACAATTTTTTCAAAAAGCTTTATATCTATACATCTAAAATCTATATAAACCTTTCTTATACAATACATTTTGCCTAAATGTCTCAGAGAAACCTACCTTCCCCCGTTACTATCATATAATCTAATTAAAGGTGTTGTAAGTATATTAATTGTATTATAATGAGAGAGTCTATTACAGTTCACATGACAAGCAAACTTCAGTACACAAGTAAAATTAGAATAAAAAATACAAGGTCTTGATTGCGACACTTCAATGCCATTTCATTATTGCCTGTTGAGTGTTGGTAGTGAGGCTTAAGACATTACTTACCTAATATTTCGTAGTAATCCTTGCACTTAGTATTAACTCTTCGAACGGCATCGAGTTGTTCTGGTGTGTATTCTCTTTGTTGGGGTTGATGTGCGGGAGGTTTCCTTTTCCTGAGATCATCACCGTTCGGGGTGTTCGGGGGTGTACGTTTCGGAGCAGTTCCCGTAGGATTTGAAGATTTCACCTTCGCCAGGAGCTCCTTGGCACGGGCAGTAGGGTACAAACGCTCGGCTTTTAGCAAAAATCTCTCTGCCTTCTCAAGATCTCCATTCGATAGAGCTTTCTGCGCAATCTCGATACATCTTTCCGCATCATCTTTATTCCCCTCTATTGTCATTATAGAGATCTTAACGCTATTCCAACATAAAATGTTGGATTATACACAGAACATGAACAAAGAGTGGTGTAATATCTTAATTAAATTATGGCGAATTGGCTTAATTTCGACTAATCATTACAACAAGGCTACGAAGTACGACGGACATTATCAATAATAATGACAATGACAGCTTGACACAACACTCAACCGATTTTGACAGCCTGTTTTTTTATATTTCTTAGGCTTCGGTATCAATAATATCATAGATTACTACGTACTCGGTATTCAGGATTCATCATACGATTTCTTATATTACTTTATTAATGTTTGTCAATTTTACATAAACTCAACATAATTTATATTATTATCAACAATTCATTATTTATTTGGTTTATTTTATTACTCTATAATCCATATTTAGTATAAACTTTATTGTTAATAACCAGTAAGTAGTAACCACCTAAAGGTCATAGTTAGCCATTAATGGCAATTTTATAATTGAAACAAGAAAGAAATAGTGTCATTTTGACGTTTTGTTGTTTTCGAACTTTTCGATGTCGTCATTTTTCGTCATATGACGTATGACGCATACAAAATTTCAGAAATCAATTGCCAATTGAAAACCTAATTCAAGCCTAATTCTAATTGTGAAATAGAGGTGTAACTCGAGATCTATGCAAATTTCTCGTGCCCGAGTATAACTCGCGTTTTGTAGCAAATTGTAAAACTTAAATTATTGTGTAAACAATGGCAGCTTCGCCAATTTACAACCCGGTATGTATTTGTCTACTGTACCACGATTAAAAATGATTTGATAGGAATGTATGTGAAATACACAGTCCACAAGTCTTTCAAATAGTTCGAGGATCACTTTCCTGTACTTACTCCGTACCCATACCGATAGTCAAATTAAAACTCATTGAATAGTCAATTTGAACTCAGTTTGGCTACACGAAAATGTGTTGTTTATGTGTATGAATTAAGTATTAAAGACTTATGTGAGCACTGAGCATCTATATCTTCTACTCTTTTATCATCCCATTTTTTTAATTGCCTTAAAATTGATTGCATAACATGTTAGATACTATAATGAAAGGCATCTTTATCTTCTACAACATCCCCTTGACTGTCGACCACACTCCTGTAGCTTGATACATAAAAGTTGTAGATGGACTTTTATTTTAGATACAGTGTACCATAAATTATATCTTTCCTTACACAATGTGTACAGGATATTGCAAAAATGGCCTATGGCCAATTCTTATTGCTCTATAACTCACATATGTCTGTTACTAGTGGTTTGAGGTTGAGCATGAGTGTTAGATACCTTCAAGACCAATTTAGGAAGTTTGTGGAGTGTTTAATAATGTTTGTTTACTTAAATAAAAAAATATATTTAAGCTTATTGTTAGTGTTTTTAGTTAGAAAAGTCTTGTGTATGATAAACAGGAAAAAAATAGTTTTTCCTGTTTTTTCCTATTATTTTTTTTTATTTAAATTTGAAATGGCAAAACTGGACTAATTCATTTTTATAGGTAAAAAGGCCTATTTCACAAAAATGCCAGCGACATAGTTATTTTATATTAGTGTATAGCATTTTCTGCCTCTATTAACTGGAAATATTGCAGCATTTCATAGGATTAAAAAGTATTCTGCTATCTAAGTTAGCTAAGGCTAAGGCCTGGTTTAAATTTAATTAAGTACATCAGAGAGTTGACAAATGGTCAACTAAAAATTAAGTAGTAAGTATTAAGTGACATTCAAATGTAATTGAGTTAAGTAATCATAAGTTGCTGGTTCAATAACAAGATAAGTCTCCATAAATTGCTCAATTACTGCCTAAAAACTAATTTTATTTAATATTTTACTAAACTAAATACCTATTGTATTAAATTTTTGGTAAAATATATATTTTAATATGAACTGTACTAAACTCAATCGTGTACAACTTACAACTTAACTTGATTTTAACATTCAAACGTCAAAAATATAGTGTACATGTAGAAACATCCAAACAAAGAAACTTACACATTTATAATGCTAAATGTATATGATGTGAATAATAACCATTAACATCTTTTATCAAAATCTTAGCTTAAATATTTAATCACTGAATCATTTTCCCCACAACAAACAATTTACAAACTTGTACTTATTGATTTTACTAATGTTTGTAGAAATTCATTAAGTTAATGTCAAAGTTCAAAGCTGAGTCATGACATTATACAATCAGCATTTCTTTGTAAAGAGTCACAAAACAAGTGCTATCAGGCAGTAGGTATGACCTTGAAGGTTTCATGAGGCAAGCTAACAACTAGTATTGACTTAAACATTATTTCAGCTCTATAAAAGGAGAATGTGAAGGTTAAATAGATACGAAACACTAGATATTGTTGCAGGTGGTTAAAAATTGTTTTTTCCAGTGAATTTGTAAATAAAACCATATATATTATATAACTATTCTGTTACTGTTTCTAGAAACTAAATCTCTATACCATATTATTCTTAGTAGTTAAATTATTTCTATAATAGTACTATTTGTTGTCAAACTAAATATTTAATATGCTCAGGTGAATCACAATGACAGAATAAAATAGATTTATCATGTAAAATGGTAAATTTTATAGTTGCAAAGGACATTTAATTTAATTATTTATTTTAGTTGTAGCCCAATCATAACTTCTATGTGTATTTTGTGTATTTTTCCAGCCAATACCATGTGTGCAGCCTATCCCCGGGGGTATGTTCCCAGGCAGGATGCTGAGGTTCCAGGGTTCCGTGCCCCCTGGTGCTGAGAGGTACTGGATTTTTATAAAATTAAACTCTATTAAAAATGACATCATTTTAACTTTGCAAAACTTTTTACAATAGTAATCTCGACTTACCTAGCACTAACTAGGTAAGTCCAGATTACTATCAGTGAAGCCAAATATTTTCTTGTCCTCCAACCTATGTTCATCTATGCTTTACCTTATATTTATGACATCAGTTTAGTAGCTGAAATGGCTATAAAATAGGCCCTATTTTATGAAAATAGCAAAAATAATATTGTCATTTTAACTTATTATAATATTAGACTAGATTTTATTTAATGTCACCCAAAAATACTGTAAGCTGCGGTCTGCAAACCATAATTAACCTTTCAGCAGTCACTAAATAATATCACTTTACAAGATCTTTATTTAACAATTATTTTTATTTAAAAACTAATTTATTGGGACTTAACACAACTTATTCTGGTAGTGATGTTACTACATACCTTTTCTCGAATAATTAGTTTTAAAAATTTCTTTTTAATTTATTGGTGAATAATTTGTGTACAGATTTGCGATAAACCTGCAGTGCGGTCCGAACACGGACCCGCGTGACGACATAGCGCTGCACATGAACTTCCGGTTCGTGGAGATGTGCGTCGTGCGCAACCACCTCTCCACCATGAACTGGGGGTTGGAGGACACCAGCGGCGGGATGCCCCTCGTCCGCGGTCAGCCATTCGAGGCCCTCGTGCTGTGTGAGCCGCAGTCTATTAAGGTAAGGCCTGAATGCCTGATGTTATAAAAAGTGTAACAAAACTAGGTGAACTTTAGGGTGTGTATTGTGTATGCGGCCCCTATATGCATAGGCTTTGTATAGGAACATACACACAAAAAATTGCTTTTTTAGTGCTGCTACTTTGACAGTTAATTCTAATTTCAATATAAGAAACAGATATACACTCTAAAGTATTGTAACTTTCTTTTGTTTCCCTGTACAGTTGTGAGTATTAAAACACAAAAAGGTTAGTGATTTAAGATTATATAGAAAACACATATTTAATGGTCCTTACTCCTTAGTAATCTAATTTCTACGATGTTTAAATGAAAAACCATGATTTCTCTATAGTATAGTAGTCAAAACGTAATAACTGCTTCGTGTCTGCCCCACTTCTTTATCACTTTCTGCAATGTCACCTCGTCAATATGTGTTTTAATCCTACTCGCCAGTTATAGCCCGGTTTTACTTGCTGTTACCCCAGTACCCTCGCCAGGACCTGAATTGCTAAACATATTGCCCGTCAGTTGGTCCAGTCAGTTCATTCTTTTCACTCTCTCAGCCGTATTTATAGATAGTTCAACTCAATTGTGCTCGCGTCTCTATGTGTAGGTGCGCTTGTAAATTAACAATTTTCACTCATGTGGCAGTGACGCGGCAGGCGCCGGCCGAGTAAACAAATCCTACAATCTATACAAATGTGTGTCAGGTGGCGCTGAACGGCGTGCACTTCTGCGAGTTCCCGCACCGTCTGCCGTACCAGCGCATCTCGCACCTCACCATCGACGGTGACGTCATGATCAACTTCGTCGGCATAGAGGGCGCGCAGCCGCCGCCGCAGCAGATGTACATGGTCAGTACTAACAACCTTCCCCAATCCCTTCAATTATTATTATCATTTCTAGCCTTCATGTGGGAAGTCCCGCTCCCACACAGTTTTGTTCTTACCTGTCAATTTTCCAGAGCGTTAATTAATTTTAACACCTTTTTCATTTAGCTTGATATAATTGCGTTTAAAACCATTTGATCGAAGGTTTAAAATGTCCGTATTATTTCAGTCGGAGCCGCCAACGTACGGGTCGTACGGCGCCCCGCCCCCCGCGTACGGTGCGCCCGGATACGGCGCGCCGCAAGGTGCGTACACTATCACGTCCGTACTCACAGACGTTTGATACATAGTGATTTGGTAGAAAATACAATAATCAACGAGTTATAAAGTAATAATAAATTTTATATTGACGATTTGAATCAACATTTAAACTTTATATCATGATGTTTAACTAAGTTAGTGTTAAATTCTGTGAGCTCGGTTGTATGGTTTGCTTTACACCAAATGATTGTATCTTAACGTTTTAACAGTGTTAGCCAAAGTGCGTAAATCTCTACCAAATAGTTGAAATATTAAGAAATATTGTTAAACCGTTTAAAATACCTAGTAAAAGGTGTGTAGCATGCATAGTCTACTGTAGATGTACAATAGCCTCTGTTCGTCACGTGAGCTAGTCTAGTCGACTACTGCTTTATACAACTAAACAAATAACTTTTGGTTTTTGCCATCCGTAACACTAACTTTTTGATGGGCTGAGAATTCCGTGACTATTCACAATTCAATTTCGAAAACAAGTTGTATTTTGTATAGAAGTTTGTATTCTAAATATGTTTATAAATTTCCTGTTTCTGCTTAATTATGGCAGCTGGTACAGTTTTAAAAATTAAAGTGCATGACGCATATGGCTTAATTATAAGGAAGATTGTCTTCGGGCTTTGTACAAAATTGTTACGATATAAAGGTTTAATCACACGCGCGGGCGTGACGCGTGCGGCTCGACGCGGTGTGACGTCACCTCACGACCGCCATTGTTACATTGTCACTACCGACATTAAACTCATCCGTTGTTGGAATTACACGCGATTCAATTTAGCTCAATAGTTGAGGGACAAGGGTACATATAATATGTAGATATTGCTGTCATAAAGATCAAATACATGATCAAATTTTTCCTTTTCGAGAAGTTTCACAAGTTTTTGAAGCTATAAATTGAAAAATTTGTTACGGGCCTTATATAATAGTTTTTCTCAATTGTGATAGACCAGGACGGGCTTAACGTTTTCAAATGTAACAGACGAGGACAAGATATTTTTAAATACTTAGCAAATGTGTAACTATAATTTATGAGGGGGATAGAATTTTATCTACAAAGAAGGGAAATTATGTAATAAAATGCCTCATGAAATATGCTGCATAATACGTAAGATTCGTGACTTCTAGAATAATAACTTCTTACATAGTGTTATGAACTAACAAACTAACATAAATATCTAGTAATAACTTATAAGAGTTGGGTGAAACTAATATTAAATTACTGCATGTATGGGTGATATTTGTATAACACAAAATATTTAAAAATTATTTCATAATAACTGGAAAGTCTTTTTTTTTGTAGATAGCATTTATGAATCCCGTATTAAATCTAGTCCCTATTTCAACATTAGTTTGGTTCTTCAGCATAGGTGTATTGTAATATATAATATTATGTAATATACACATCAACTGTAAATATTATATTTGTATTCTTTATCGATCTTTTTTTTTAAGATTTAAGTTTTTAAACATTTTTATACTAAGCTAAAATTTAAAACGCGTTTTTATATATTTTTTCCGAGATTTAATTGAATAATTATATGGTGCTATATATTACGCTTTCGTGATGGTGATAGTGTTGATATAAGCAGTAAGGGCTGTAAGGTGAGTTGTATATACCTTGTACTATAGTGTATAATATATAAGCACTGAACTTTATATTATACAACACTGTGACGTCATTTTATTATTCTGTAAAAAACACATATTATGATCTCTAAAAACTTATTATCGTGGTTGTGGTATTTAAATTTTATATACACAATTTATTGATCCCCCTACTATAAATTGTCTTGTCTTTACTGTTTACAATTCGACTTTTATATTATGGGTGAAGGAATAATGGCATTGTTTTTGCTTTGTCAGATTTAGCTGTTGTCGCTTTTGCTTAACTAACAGTATTAATATTTAGCTCGGCGCCGCTGCGTGCAGTCGATGCAGTTATTTTGTTTTTCTTGTGTTGACGGAACCCGTTTTGTTGCAGGCTTTTACTGACGCGGTAGTGGTGCTACCTGATGTAGTTGTTAAAGTGGGTATTTTACTATCGCATCTTCGACTCTAATGTCTACAGACAGTAACAGTTAGAGGAGATATTTTTCCGCTCTGATATCATTCGTGTAGAGATATTATATATTATTATACTTTATTTAGAATATTTAAATTATAAAAAACATGTTAGCACCTAAAAAAATTGGTAATTATTACATTTTTTTATTTTAAATATTATTATTTTCTGACATATCAGTTGACGTTTAGTTTAAATATTATTAGGTTTTTGACAAACGATATTAATACATAATGACATTATTTTCATTAAGTACTAATTTTCCCTTATTGAGAATGATATCTTATCATTATTATTATTAATTGTATGATTTGACATTTCCACTCCCAAATGGCACTCCCAAAATTTTGAGACTGTCTTTAAAATAATAACACCTATATTATGTAAAACTAATTTCTGGGAAATAAAGATTGATTAATAAGAGAAGTACATTTTCTCTAACTGTTACTGTCCTATTCAAAGATATAAATTATGATTAGCTGAATGTTATTTAAATAAAAATTTTGATATCAACTCCCTCTGGAAATTGGACGGAAAAATACTAAGAGGAGGTGTGCTAATTACATTTTCCATAGAAAAGACGCGTCACAAGTTGCGAGGAGCCGTTTTGTAATAATCCATTTATTGACTAATTGTAAAACTTGCTTAGGTCGAAGTTTGACTTTACTGCAGAGTTTACATATATTTCACAATGTAAATCTTCAAGCATTCAGAGCTTTAATTTCCTTATTCATAAAAATATTTAAACAGTTTTTAACTAATCAAGATTCGTAATTAATAAGATAAAAAAACTCCATACTTACCTGCTGAAATCTCAAGTAAAATTTAATACTAATATCGTAACATCTGACAAGTGATGTCGGCATACTGGTTAGGGCCCCGCCCCTGTTGATGACGTCAGGACCTGTTAAACATCACAGTACACAGTTACTTAGACACGCTCCTCTTAGTATTAACTCTGTGGTAATATCTGTAACTAGTTGTTGTCCGCGACAATGTCCGCGTGAAACTTCAGCTTATAGCCTTCCTCGATAAATGGACTAACCAACACATTTTTTTTTGTTCAGGCCAGAAGTTCCTGAGATTAGTGCGTTCAAACAAACAAATGCTTCAGCTTTATATTAATATCTATTATAAAACTATGTTGTCCGTCCCATGTACCCCAATTCTACGCTTTAGCTTTCGAGTAATTAAATGCCGATATTATTTTACGCTAAATTAACTTTTGTTAGCATGATCCTTATAAACTCGCACTTTTCGTATAGAATTCGAATACGGATCGATGTTGTTTGACTTAATTTGGGAGAATTGTGGTACTTAAACACTTAAAAGAGTGCACCCTTGAACAATTTGTACAAGAGTAGACAAGAAAATTGTTTATTAACTGTAGCTCTTACTTTCAATGTAATGTTGCCATAAATAAAAACAAATTTAATTTCAGTCTGTCACTGCGCCATTTTTTAAACGCTCATTTTCTCACTAGGAACAATATTTTTCAGGTGCCTTGTAATGGTGACGAGAAGTCGAAGACCATCCTTCACCATCCACAAAGTATTTATTTTGTTCACCGACAGATGGCGCCGAACGCTTTGTACTAGCATTTACTTCGTAATTTGTATTATGAATATTTATTATATATTATCTCGGGTAGTTTCACAATTTAAAATGTTTACTAACAATTTTTATATTCTTTCTTTTAATATTAATAATAATCATATGTGTGTTTGTTAGGAATCACACAAAAATAATAATTTACAAGTAATGTTGTTTGTGAACTATTGAATAGTAATTATTGAGTATGTAAGCTTATGATTTTAACGTGGCCAGTACAAACAATATTGATGTGAAGATAGCCTTAAGAATATTCTAAACGCTTTTGTATTGGTTTATAATCATGCCAAAATATAATTATCTAACAACATAATGTGACACGTTATAAAGTCCTCAGGAAGTAGTTTTAGAACTTTTACGAATTTATGCCCAGTTTCGTTTGGAGCAATTACCAAATTAAAATTGTTAAAATGTTATGCTACTCATTAAGAGTGTTAAAATT
The DNA here is from genome assembly GCA_026546445.1 of Cyclargus thomasi. Taxonomy (NCBI): domain Eukaryota; kingdom Metazoa; phylum Arthropoda; class Insecta; order Lepidoptera; family Lycaenidae; genus Cyclargus; species Cyclargus thomasi. Next base: position 11,553 of record JAOTAV010004804.1, on the reverse strand, counting down.
GTTGTTACTGTCAAATTGGAAATTCGATGTATTCTGTTTTTGAAGTGCTTAAGAACTGATTAATTTAAGTATCTATAATATCTTAGAGTTATGTAAACTTTTTTCTCTTTTTTGGCACTTTTTCACCATATTTTATTTACACGCTAGTAACACGAGCCAAAGTTATATTCTGTATCACAGTATTGCCGCACGCCGTTAGATATCGCAATCGTATATTGGTGAATGGCAACACATTTGTATAAAATACTGTGTATTTTAAATTTTCAACTACTTTAGTCCAAAGTATAAATTTTAGATTTTATAAAATAATAATAATAAGACAAGCCATTAGAGGTAAGGCTTGTCACGTAAAGTAATAAATAAAAATATTTTTTGTATGCTAACTCGGGCGCCACCTAGCGGCTGCGGCGGACGTTGCGCGTTGTTGTTCCTTCTATTGAAATCGTTAATAAAATCATCCCCATATGAAGTTGGCTTTTATTTCGAAATTATCCACTTTCAGGAAGGTTAAGGATATATTTTAATATACAATGTGATACGAAATGTCGTGGCGAAATTTAAACTACGCAATCTATAAATTGAAAAATGTATATTTTGAATTTTTACGATTTACTCTAATAAAATGTTATATTGTTTTCAAAATTTCCAAAAAAGTATAACATCATAGACTCCACTGGCGGCGCGAGCGCTTGTCCCGCCCCGCGCTCACCCCCCGCTATGTAACGGTAACAAAGCAGCTGATTTTTTAGAGATATTTGAATGAAAAAAATATGAAAAATAAGTTCCTTTTCTTCTAAACTAATTATGTTGTGTAAAAAAAAATAGATTTCGCCACGACATTTTGTATCACTCTGTATAATTTAACATTTGAAAAGAAAAAATGTTTGAATTCATCGTCGTGTTTGTTCCATTTCTTTATCGCGCAAATTTCCTAACTCGTGTGACAAAATCGTGTCTCACACATTATCAATCAACAACATACAGACATATTTTAACAAACTGACTTGCCCCAATTTTTTTATTGCGCATGTGCACGAAATCTGACGAAATGCCAGTATGAAGTTTACCAAAAACGTCGTTAATAGTTAAAACTTGAAGCAATTTTTTAAATTATGAGATATTAATAAAAGTAGCATTTTAATATCGTGATGCACATCGCGCGCAATACAATATTACAACATTCAGACTCTTAGCAATACACAGCAGACACCCACACCGTCTTTCAAGATTAATTCAGATTTAACAAAGTGAAACACAAGTTACCCCGATTAATAAACATTGTATTCTACTATCAGGAAAGATGATATAGAGCCGGATCTAAATAAGTTAGTCGCGCTATGTCAAACCCAGCCGTATATTATCAAATTGTTATTATTCTACGTTTCTCCAATCACTCAGAGTATCACAGTGGTCAGGCAGGTTTTCCAGTAGGCTATAAAATTATCTATTCTAAAAATAAATTATTTTGTTACAGGATTTACAGCAGGGCAGGTGAGGAATAACAAGTTTTAATTATTTACTACTATTTATGTGTGCGTGTACGTACGTGCGTGTATCTTAATAAATATTGAATTAATAGTTTGGCCCTTACTAAGACTCCATAACTTAATATATCATGTAGTTAGTTCAACGCTGCCACATGAATGAAAGTTGTGTATTTACTAGTGCACGCACACGTAGAGCCGCGCGCACAATTGAGTTGAACTAACTATAATAACGTAACAGGCGTACACGACGAGCTACGCGCCGTCTGCGGTGCCGGAGCGTCGCGGGCTGGGTACGGGCGCGGCGGTGGGGCTCGGCGTCGGCGCGCTGGCGGCGGGCGGTCTCGCCGGGTACGCGCTCGGCGGCGGCTTCAGCAGTGACAGCCCCACAGAGGAGGTATATTGAACATGTTATCAGCTTCCAATTCGTTGCAGTAGACTTAATGATTCGATATTTCTCTACGATAAAAATGTAGGTGGGTAAAAGGTTGATTTATAGCCCGTTTGGAGATGTATTACTTCGCGATATTTCAAAACCAACCAACAGATCGCGACTTTCACTGACTTACTTAAAAAAATATGCATTACGAATCAATTTCCAGCGCCTCTAGCGGTCACTTGCGGAACTAAAATTGCCATACTAAATATTTACATATTCTGTCTTATTTAGAGCTACTCACTTTGATAGTTGTTTATCTAAATGATGTTATTTCAGGTGCAGGTGGTGAATTTCTCTGAGAGCGCGGACTTCGGCGGCGACGACTGGATGGACTGAAGCGGCCTCGTGTTCATACTACGTGATACGTGCTCGGAGGATTCACTATTAAAGACACGATCGGCCATAGAATACCAAGGAGACTACTACTGATAGATTGCCTTATCAGACTCTTGTGGAATAGATCGTAGGGGCTGTTTTAACACTTTCTGATAAGTGTCGAAAAGGCTATTTACATTTTTTACAAATTCATTATATATCATCTGGTAGCTAAGTCGTGTATAGGCCATATAGCACTTATAAGGAAATGGTGAAACAGGCCCTTATTTTTCAGTCTGTCACATAAGTTGTGAATAGCCTATTTGGCACTTTATCATTAAGTGGTGAAACAAAGCTAGGCTCCATCAGTTTTATTGAATAAATGCCTGATTTCTATTCAATCTGTCGCTTTGTCTATGTAGACTGCGGTAGAAAGTCTTTCTACGGTAGACATACTGAGGGTGCCATTTATTACTTACACGCGAACGCAGACACAAAATATTGTTATCCTCCTGGCACGTTCTATAGCTACATATTAGTTAAGCTTAATCGTTATATTTTTTATCACCATCCTAATAATTTTGATATATCACCCGAAACAAAGATTATGTCTTTAATTATGTACCTCTAGGTTATTAAAGAACAAAAATTCGTAACAAATTAGTATTTATAATCCAAAGTTAGTGTCTTAACGCACCAGCGAGTTGAAGCGAACGGCTCGCGGGGGCTGCGAGTTCGCTTCGCTCGTAACTTCGTTGTGTAAAGCCGGACGCAAACGTACGGTTTCCGAAAGGTTTCCGCATTCGGACGCCAGAATGTATTAAATGCAATAATTCCGTGCAACATCTGTCTATATTGTGTATATACTATATTTATATATACTATATTTATATATACTATATTTTGTGCTTTTTTTATTATTCTCAAAAATACAATTTTGTAATATACAATACATTTCGCCAAACTGTGCAGCAGTTTGTTGGCGAGAATTTCGCTGAAATTAATAATCTAAACTTAATTAAGTTCCTAACCAAAATTTCCAACTTCTATTATGAAGAACTGATTCAATGCAATCTAGTGTTCATCGTATAAGGTTTCCGAATGCGAAATTCCGCATTAGGAAACGATACGGAAAACGTACGTACGTACGCTTGCAGCCGGTTTCTAGGACTTTATTAGTCATTAAAGACAAGTTCGAAGCTGATTATTTCTAAGCACGCGTGCGGTGTGGAGTGTTGTGTGTACGCGGGACTTCGCTCCTCAGACCGGACGCAAACGTTACAGAATTTAGTTCCGCTGTTAGTTGCAACGCATTCTTTTTTTTTATCTTTTTTTTTGGAGGCTTTTAACACTTTTGCTACACATTCTGCTGTCAACAAATTTGGAAAACCTGATACGGAAAACGTACGTTTGCGGCAGGCCACACACCTCTTAGACCTTGTTTGAGCTAGATAGTCACTTGATAGATGAACACAAAAAAGTGTGTATCTTTGTTAAATTAAGAAGGGTTTACACTTGTCTAATTTGTATTGTTCCTGTAAGATATTATTTTCATAATTTCTTACTTCAATCTAAAACTTCTTATTTAACACTCTTAATTATTTAAAACCTTTGTATGTTTTTGGTGAACATTATTTAATGTTTTTTTAATAGGTAAATCTGTTTAAACAGATTTTTTTCAGTTGCATACAAGTTATTCTTTACATTGTCCATCCACATCTTTATTTGACAGATGTTGTATGGAGAACCTGTCAAATAAGTTGTGGATAGCCTAACAGAAACTTTATCAGTAAGCGGTGAAACGGGCGCTTAGTATTTTTGTTTCGCTCATTATAGAGATAAATAACTAGTTTATTATTTAGTTAATCGTCTCGAGCGAGTCACATTAGATAGTAAAAATTGTTAGATTTTTTATTATGTGATTGCCTTATAATGCTTACATGTTATATGTGTAGGGAGAGTTTATAAACACTTGCAATATATATACACTATACAGTTGGAATATAAGCTAAGGCTGTAATAGATGTTTGATTGTAAGATAAGCATCCAAAAACCTGTACTAACATTCGTGTATCTAAGTGAAATTAGAGTATTTAAAATAAATGACGTAAAAAAGTATTTACAGCGAGACTTATAACCTTCTTGTTTTTGGAAATCGGGTAATAAAGAATAATAATTTGCCGTTTGGTGGATTTGGCATGGGCTGTATTAAAATAAAGAAAGAAGTGACTATGAATAGATCGTTACTTAATTTAATTGGCTAACATGCGCTACCTAAATCAATAAATATGTACCTATCCAACGGCAATGATCAAGCATCTATTACAGTAAATACATAATATATTGAATAAGACGTAAGAACAATTATTATAATTAAAATATTTATATTAATTATAATGTGTCTAAAACATATTTTTTTATTTAAAATATAAGTGGATCAAAATTACTGACTTTTATTATGTTTAGAGACCCTCTCTATGGTATTTTGTCTGTCGGTACATGGCAGTAGTCAACAATAAACTGATAATAACAAACTCAACTCACTACATCCGTGCCTGAGAGGAACCTGGCATCCATATTTTATATTTTCTCAAGTCTGATTGTATCAAAGTTTATGGACACAAGCATTGCCACTATGAACATTGACCAATCAGAAAGCACTGTATTATCTTACGTTTTTCGAAGATGCGTAAATTTAAAAGAGCTTCTGTGATCACTCGAATCATATAGTATTTTACGAATAGATAACCGTTAGCTTATAAGTTTACCGAGTGTCGTCGGAAAATGATAAATTTACGGAAATGAAGACGTAAAACAATACAATACAACATCGCCACAATACGATTAGGTATACGGCTTCTTGTATATGACCAGTAAAGCAGACCGATACACATTAAATGCCAAAATATTTTGTAATTGCTAGCAGTGTCGTCTCTATAGATATAACTCAATGACTAACAATGACAAATTAAATGAATGTATTACAAAAACTTAACAATAACATTGACAAGTAATGGCTAGTAACAGATGTTGCTATGTTGTCAACGCTACTGGACATAAAATTCATAATTTTTTTTGTTTTATGCTAACGCTAATCGACGCAAAAGAGGGGAAGCAGGAGGGTGGGTGACATAACTGACATTTCAAGCCGTGTGCCTTGCATATATACCCTTTATTTGTGGTGCCTAGTTATGTCGCACGAGTAATAATTTTAAGTGTATGTCCAAATGTATTTAAGTTTTACTCTTTAGTTGACTCAATATGGACGATCTACAACGTACTGAAGTCGTAAATTATGTTAATAAATTTGTTATTGATGAGGTTTTGGAAGAATAAATTGTTGAAATACCTACTAAAAAGAGGACGACGAAAAACTGTACCCGAATACGCCCCTACACTTGTGAATTTAACTATTACTCGCGCGACATAACTAGGAACACGGCTTGAAATTTAAGTTAATAAATAAAACTAGTAGCAAGTTATATGACTTACATTTTGACATTTAACTTGCAACTTGTTACTTAATTTTGTGTTTACATGCAATTAAGTCAGTTAAAATTAAGTTTATATTTAGTTACCTACTATACGTGTAAACCAGACATAATTATCTGTTTAAGTAGTAACTAAATTTTAACTTCCAATTTGCTACTAAATTTTGTGTTTACATGCAATTTATAACTTAAAATTAAGTTACGTACTCTTCTATTTAATACGTGTAAACAAGACGTTAAAAAAACGTTCAATCACCAATCTCGGGTGACATAAATTTCGGTCGAACGAGGTCGTCATAGCAACGAAAACAAAACAAGACTGTAATTGTAAATAAAATGTTCAACCTGAGCGGCTACGACGGCGAAGCTGTGGGGTTCGACTCGGTCTGCACCAACGACAACCCGAGAATGACGAGCTCCGCGCAGACCACCGAGTACCAGCAGCGGGAGGCCGCCGCCCAGACCAGCCGCGTCCGTGACGTCGGCTGCACGGCGCGGCCCGCGGACGACACTGGCGCAGTGGCCAAGCCCGACACACCGCCCGGTCTCGCCGACTTTCTGCGCCGCGTGACCCCCTTAGTCATGCAGCAGCTCGACCGAGGCGCCGCCGACTTCCTCGACACCTCCTCGGACTCCGACGAGGAGGAGACGATCAACGCGCGCTTCGTGCATGAGTTACCGGGACCGGAGCGCGCCGGCAACGACGCCAGCGCCGTCCTGGGCCTCAGCTGGAGCGGCGGCGGTAGCGCGCTTGCGGCGTCGCGCGGGCATCTCATACACGACGCGTGGTGTCGCGGCCCGGGCGGCGTTGCCGTATACAGGTCCGGCCGAGGAGCCGCCCCCCTCACGCCCCTGCTTGACGTCCCGGAGCGGAGTTGCGTCACGGCGCTACGGTACCACCCCGCCGGCGCGGCGCTGCTTGCGTACGGCACGGCGGCCGGCGACGTGGCGGTGTGCGCGATGGGGGAGGACGGCGCCCGCCCGCTCCCTGCCCCGCCACCCCGTCACGCCGCGCGCCGCGTCTCCGCCCTGCACTGGGCCGACGCCGACGTCGCGGACTCGCTTCTGCTGATGCACGTCAAAAACAAAAAGATAAGGCGAGGAGCCGCCGACCAGGTCGGACTCTTTTAACATACCCTTTGCTTACTCCAGGCACGTTGTAAAAATGTACTGAATATAAACTTATCGGCACTCTTCAGGTGGGTAGGTATGTTGAGGAAAATTAAAACAGTGCCAGTTAATGGACCAACGTTATTCGGGCGGCATATGTCAATTGCATGTAACTCGTGATCTGTGGACTGGGTTTTACGTAGCTAGACCAACTTACTTAGTTCCGTAATTTGGATCTGTTTCAGCTTCCCTGGTTGTAGATAACAGAAGAATTACCATCATGTTGCCAGGTTCTGATATCGGCCGGCGCCGATGGCACGGTGAACGCGTGGCGGGTGAACGCCACTCAGGACGTGTTCGAGATCATCATCGGGTACAGGGTGGGCGGCGCGCGGGGGCGGGACGCGCCGGACATCACGTGCCTAGACTTCGCCAAGTCTCCGCCGGGGGGCGAGCACGGGGGTGCCCTGTTTGTGGTGGGCACCAGCACGGGGCGACTGGTGGTGTGCCGGGCGATGGAGACGGAGGACCCCGCGCTGTCCGAGCTAGCCGCCCCCGCCGCCTGCGTCCTCGACGTGGCCTTCGCTGCGCAGCGGCCGGCCATCTTTGTCGCCCTCTCCATGGACTCGGTGCTGCGGGTGTACGACGTCAATCACGAGAGTCCGTTAAAGGTAATTAAACCACGAGATATAAAAATTGAAAATATTTCCTTTAACAAATTCGTTTTTTTTTAATTCAGCTGTTGAGGTGGATAAGGTAGGGTAGAGTCCGTTACCAGCCAGCAGAACTATTATGTTAATAGCGATCAACAGACAATCAGCAGTAGCGACAGCGATGAACTCGCCTTTTATTGCTAAACTTCAAAGGAACTATTCCTTTGAAGTTTAGCAACAATTTTTAACGATTCAGCTATTTTCAATAAAAATCGCTGAATACTATCGAATCGCTAAATGCTTACTAGGGATCATTGCAACTAGATTGCTATCGCATTGTTTTGTTGTGACATAATACGAGTTTGGATTTTGGAGCAATAATTGCGCTATTATTGCTATCGCGAGATATATGACAGCCCTGCAGGTCTGCAGTTTGCGTATTATAGAAGTATATGACAAGTTTTCAGCTTGCCTTAAATACTTTCCCTATAATGATTGATGCGTGAGCCCAGTGATTAAGAATTTATAATATATCCAAACTTCTCCATCTTAAGACGCTGATGGGTAATTGAGAACACGTATCAACTTGATTGGTATTGAGATTAATTTTGATAGCCAACTATGAATACAAGCCTCATTAGGATGAATTAGTACAGATATTATAACTTAATTGTGCGCACGGCCCTAGGTGTGCGTGCGCTTGTTAATACACAACTTTCATTCATGTGGCAGTACATTACTCGGCCAAAAAGATTGCACATCTAGTTTTGGAAAGAGTCAATCAGCTAATTTCGGCGTAGAGCGTTATCTCTGTCACACGAAATAAAAACAGTCCGGTATCTATGTATGAGGAGCTGGTACAACAATAATGATTCGGTTCTTTATATAGTTTTATTAATTTATTTTTCTTTTCTTATTCTTTGTACAAAATACACTCATTTTTACACGACTACGGCGAAGCAAAAAGGAGGATTTTGATTTTGACCTGTATGTAATTATGTAAGTATGTATGTATGTGGGTATGGATGTTCATCTCCTCTGTCGTAACTTAAAAACTACTTATCATATTGCAACAAATGAGGTGTCGTTGGAAGCCTCTCGATTGTCCGCTGGTTATGGGCTACATGGCGTCACGTTAAATTGACTATAGTGCCATCTAGGGGACAAAAAAATGTATATTTCCTAATTGCAAGAATTCATAAAATCTCTTCAATACTATATAGAATGTGAAACAATGAATAGTTATACCTAACAATAAGAAATTCAGTATTCAGAGTTTGATAGCCCCAAAATGATTGAAATAAAAATAACGTTTAAAAATCTAGAACACGTTCTAATATAGTGAAATATGGACATGTTTAAAAGAGTAGCCGTGGTCCTTTGCCCCTTTTATAAAAAACCATACTAAATAATTATTCTTTTTAAATAGTAGGTCGGAGCATACGGCCACGATATCCTATGCTATATTTTCTTGTTTTTTACATTTTTATTAGAAAGTGTTTTAGCAGTCGGGTTTTAATTTTTAATTCTATAACTGTTTGCTTTTGATTAGGGTTCGAAATATATTGTACCATGGCTTCTTTTCCTAGGAATGCTATATTAGAATTTATTTTTATTATAAATAAGTAAAATTGAGGGTGTTCTCTTTATAGATATTATGAACTGGACGCGACCGCACTCCATGGCATTTGAACAACGACGTAATTGTGTTCTATGACAACGGCTAGCAAAACGTTACATATGAAGTGTGCGGCAGAGATAACGCCAGATACCAAGCTAACAGTGGTGATTGTCTTTTTCCAATGGTCGATATGCAATCTTTTTGGCCGGTTACTGTAGTTGCAATAAATTCGTAATACGTTGTTGTGTGTAAGGTGGTGTCGGCGGAGGTGTGTATGTCGTGCGTGCGGTGGTTGTCTGGGTGGTACGTGGCGGTGGGGCTGGCGGGCGGCGCCGAGTGTCTGCGCGTGTACAGCCTCACCGACGGCCGAGCGCTGCCGGTGACGGGTCTGGCCGGACGCGCTGATGTCACGTGCCTCGACGTTACCCACAAAGGGTACGTTATTTTTATGAAAATTAGGGGGAAAGCAAGGTGACAACCTGATGGAAAATTGTAACAGCAGAAGCTTTGCAAGTGCGTTGCTGTCCTTTTTATTATAGGCTACGAATGGGCTGTGGTAGTTCCCCAACATTGCCGGGGATGCATAAGAGCATTTCCCGTCCTTAAAAAAAAAGGCTACGAATGGGCTACGGGAATAGGGTTATGTATAGTGAATGAGGTAAAAGGAAGTTGGGCCTCCGATAAACTCGCTCACTGGATGAAATACAACGCAACGCTGTTTCACGCCGGTTTTCTGAGAGGTCACATCTTCGTACCGAAGCTCCAACGCCAAAAAGAGCTTATTTTTCCGCGCGTGCGTTCAGTGGGATCGGAGTTGAGGGGATTTTAGATGGTTATTACTTTCTGCTCTTTGATGAAATTAAGTAAAGATACGCTAGCTAATGCTTTTGTAGAGTAGTTATATCGGACACCTTTTCTAAATGAGAAATGAAAGCTTATTAAAAATTTTTTTCAGACTCCGTGTTGCTGCCGGCGACAAGGAGGGCAACATAAGAATTTGGGAGCTTCCGCCTCTACGAAATAAGTGGAACTGCGAAAACTGGATGTAGTTTTAATAATATGGACTCTGAAAGAACCTTAATATTGACGTGACTATATAAGATAATTATCAATTAATAAAAAAATATATATTTTATTTAAAGCAGTGTTTCGGTGCGGTGAACCGTAATCGTGTGCCTGCGACAGGTGGCCGCGCGGACGACGCGACGTCTCAGACAGGGCACACCAGATTTCTCTAATTAAAAGTAAAATATCGCGAGGTGTACAGTTACATCATATACTACCTATGATATAACTGTACACTCCGCGATAATTTACTTCCATAGAACAAAAACAGACCGCCCGAGAGCGAGAGTGTAAATTGATGCACTCACCACATCTCACTCGCACGAGACACGCGTCCGCGGACCGCGGTCTCGCTGTGTGCTCTCGCCGAGAGCGCTCGGGTGAGAGCCTCGTGGTGAGATTCTCGCAAGCGGCTTACAAGTGAGACGAGGCGAGTGCAACCATTTACACTCTCGCACTCGGGGGGTTTCGCTGTGTCTCGGCGAGAGTTTACAGCCTTCATTACTGTTTGACATTTGCCATTTTTAAATATATATAACATATGCGGGTCAACTTGGCACACGGCTCGACTGACTTCTTTAAAGTACTGACCGCAAAAAAGTGTGATATTTTTTCGGTATCATTTTAAAATTTTGACAGTATTTTCGAATTGTTAAGAATTATAGCTTGTCCGCAACTTCTGTACCGCGGTTGGCGCGCACTAGGAACGTGGGGCGGGGCGGAGGATGGGTTAAAAAGAGTTTGAGTATACACGAGACCAATATAAATAACTGTTGGAAGTATCTTATGATTTAATTTGACAGTTTAAAGTTGGAACTATTCAGAGCCAAGAAGTATTTAAATTGTCTAAGAGCCTTTTTCACCGCTTACAGATAGTCTATTTATTTGACAGTAACAACTTTATTCGACAGATTCTTCATACAACATCTGTCAACTAAAGTTGGAAAATATACTGAGAAATTAACACATGCTATAGTCTGGCTAGTGGCTAGTGATAGTTGAGCCTAGCATTTGTTTTTACTGGCAACATTATTCATACGCATAACGCAGTCTTTTGTTTTCGGGTTTGCACTACAATTATTGGATTTATTGATTTTGATAAATGATCATGAGTTTGGTTTTTTATGCAAGACATGTTATCTAAATAAATGATATTTTATAAAAAGATGTATGAAAATATCACATAACAAGATATGAGAAACAGGATTATGTCCCTCCATCGGGTATTCAGAGTCTGATTTTGATTACAAGGAATAAACTATACTTCGAATTACAATATTACTAATATTAATACTTCGAAATATTTATGAATTACATATAAAAAAAAAAAAACTTTGTACTATAAATCTCAATAAGAATAACCTTTAATAAAAAA